>JAQPPZ010011148.1:0-45211 GCA_028583015.1 Wollemia nobilis | reverse complement strand
AAACAATACCAATGCATACTAATCATCCCATGTTTGACTTACACCTACAAAGAAGCATAGATATTAACAATTTCCTTTTACTACATAGAGCGTCCCTTATTAAACTATAGAGACATTGGAATGTGATCAATGAAATTTAGTTGTTCTTGTAGAACCCAAGGGTAAAATGATCCTCAACATCAATGAGACTCAAAAACCTTGGCCAATTCATCCCTTATTTGATATAAAAGTTACATAGAATGAGTGTTCTTTGGTGGATCACCAAATACTATGGAAATCAATCTCCCCATTATGGAAGAGACAATCAAAGACAACACCTTATTGATTATGGGCCACACTTCTCCATGGATCACCACCTAAGCAATCTCCCACCTTAATAATTTTGAATAACCAATGGGTATGGAGGGATTCGTGACCAAAAAGATAACCATTCTTCCAAATAAAATTCAAAAAATGGAAATTACTGTAGCCTATGAGAAAATCCAATAACCTAAAGTTACATTAAGAAGTGATGTAACAATCTGATTTGGATGCGAATGGATTCCTAATAATCATTAAGAGGTATTTGCATTAAAAATATTTAGAAGTTCCATCAAGATGTTATTCCTCCATACCATGAAGCTATAATGGTTGGTGCCTAAATTAGCCAGGTAGTCTCCCAATTTGTTGCCCTCTATTATAATATGTGCCACCTAACATTGATTCAACCCCCAAAGGCATCTTCTTGATTAAAACATCATATTGGAGATATTCCAAATTGAGGTCAAACAAGAATTTAAAATATTTATCATGTTTAGAAAAATCCTCTTCTATTTCAGCATCCCTCACTCCCGTATCTTATTTATTCCTTGAAATTTTGCTTTGGCCTCTACAAAATGAGAGTTTTGGGATAATAAATTCTTAAAATATGTCACGATAATTTTACACTTATTGTTTCTAATGACACCTCCTACCCTCGCAACACCTATATTACCTTTTGAAGCTCCATAAAAATTAAGCTTGAGCCACTCATTAGGAGGGGAACACCATCACACATTCCTCCTTGGATTCAAAGAAGGAGGTCCTTGAGTAATATAAGGAAATCAAAGATTTGATTCCAAAATAACATCCTCATGAGGAATCCTTCGAGAGTTCTTACCCATAGCCTTAAATGTGTGGGAAATATTTTTGACGGACCTCCAAATAATTCTATAGCTAATACTTTTGGAATCTTTTTTACAATTCTTGAACACCCTAGCATTTCTTTCTTTTCAAAGCTCCCAAAATAAATGCAGTAAAAGAATGATCCAAAATCACTTGATATGAAGAGTGGTAAAGGGGAAGGTCCAATCATTAATAATATTTTACTTTGGTGGTCCATAGGAGTTTTCAGTTAGAATGAACTAATTTTAATGAAATTTATCCTTTAGCGAAGAAAACCATAATATTTTAACTTTCTTTTACCTGGATCATTCAGGAAAACTATTGATGAGAAACCGACCTACTAGCCAAGGCTAGAATCAAACCCATAATGATTGGGTTCAAAGCTAAAGATATCCCCAAGGCTTATCAGGATGAAGAGAAATAGGAAAATAGGGTCTCCTTGGCGATATATCATATTACAAATATCTTCTTCTAAATAATAGGCCCAAAAGAAAATCTTGTAAATTAATAGAGAATTTGTCAAAATATCAAATTATAATAATATGATATCAAACCAATGATTCCTTATATATGTCAAGTATCGTGTTGATAGGAAAAATAGAGAATATGGATCACATAGGTAGATATTGTAGTGATTTTCTTGTTAAAATTAGTTCCATCAAAATCCATTAATGTTCTAGCAATAAAATATCATGAAAAATACCTTAAGTGAAGGATTTGATATTTTTCATTTGATAATGATATTAAAATATTAGTTTATTGAATGAGAGTCAAATAATTAACTGGAAATTATGAGAAACTAATGCATCTATCTTAATACTCAATGGTCCATCCTAAACCAATGTTCTACTAATATATTTATTTATATTATTCTTCCAACTATGGAATATGTGTTTGTGTATGTGTGCACAAAGACATGCATAAAAATGTGTGTAGATAACGTATTATTATATTGGAAAATTTATACCCAGGTGTTGTAGGTGAGTTGGAGAGAAGAGGGCTCCAAGAGGAAGGGCGGGGGTTCGAATCTCCCCCCCCACCAAAAGATCTGACTGAATTGGGTATCCAAAATCCAATTGATAATGTTGGTGCGTGCAAGGGTGGGTGCGACCCCCGGGTGACTTTGATGGTGTAGAACCCCTATTCATGGTCTCTTAGACCAAGGCGGCCCCGCAAGGGGTTTTTGGCTTTAAAAAAATATATATTGGAAAATTTACATATAGTTTTATTCAATTATTTTTAACATGTACAAATGGTCACATATATGTCAAAAAATTGTATATAATCTAGTATTTAATACATACTCTTATACAATACTAAAATGCAATTTTACATTTGGGTTTGCTATAAATGTTAATTTCAATTATGAGTTGCTTCACTTATAAATGACCTCCAAGAAGAAAAGAATTATGAATCATATAAATATACACACTCCTTGAAATCCAGTACCTACAAATGTTTTAATATGAGAACATGGTGGTTGGTGGTTAATACTTTCCACTAGTACAACTTGAGTGGAGTCTTTTAATAAAAAAGCTATGGAGACTATGTTAATCTAGTTAATAATCAAAGAAAATTACCAAGGACTATTCTTTCAAGACCTAATTGGATGTCCAAAAATTTTATATTGAGGGGAAATTAGATCTAGGGCTATTTTGTTTGTGCTAATTTGACCTTTTCAATACCAAGAAGATGGTGAACAAAGAAATAAATTTTGGAATATTTTGGATGAATGTAGAGGTGCTCTATAATTGAATGGGATATAAAAAAAACATTTATAACTTTATGTAATCTAATTTATTTTCCAATGCACATGCTAATTTATATTATCTAGGGTTCCACATTTATTTTCTTATGTATGTTAATCCGTTATAAAATTAAAAAATGTTAAACAATCATACATGTTTTATGAATTATTACAAAAGTAAAAAATAAGGGTTTTAAATTGAATTATAATTTTATAAAATAAATCAAATAGTTTTTAAAAACAACCATGGCAATTTAGAAAACAACATTGATTCACCTATATGCAATAAAATCAAAATCATGAAGCAATTTTAAAAAATAAAAATGCAAAACATATAGCTTGTAACTACAAAAAAAAAAGCCCTATCTAAATGAATGTTGGTTGATGAATAAATTGGGGTGAGTACTATTAAAAACCTCTACTCTCATAACATAAAAGGACAAAAAATGTACTAAAATATAAATAAATAATTTACACAACAATTCATACAAGAATTGGAAAATAACCTTTAGATAGGACAACATCAACGATATTCCTTATGGAAGGAATCACTTCAAATATATCCCAAGGTGAAAGCCACTTTGCAAGAAAATTAATGTATAATAATAGTTGCATAGATTAGAATGGGAACAATTTCCATCTCCCTTATTTATATAATCATCATCTAGTGTTATTTTATGAAAGGCATAATGCTAATATTATCCCACTTATTAGTTATAATATCCCACAAATAGACTTTTCATTATTTATATCCAATGGTAATTCAATAATATAGTTGGTTTATTTATGAATCATTCCAACTATGCAATATTGGTGGGTTATTTATAGATCATGCCAACTCTACAATAGAATATTAAATTGTTAGGTACCTACCTATAGGTACCCTAGTATGGATGTTGTTTCCTTGCTTATTGGTTGGATGGTTGGTTATTTATAGATCATGCCAACTCTATAATAGAATATTAAATTATTAGGTACCTACCTCTAGGTACCCTAGTATGGATGTTGTTTCCTTGCTTATTGGTTGGATGGTTGGTTGGCTACCTATATTTTGTGCATGGTGGGTGGAAGGATGTCTGTTTGGTAGGTTTCTGGTATCATTTTATGGTTAAGAAGACCTCTAACAATAATGGGAGAATAAGAACAAAGTGGAAATGAACATATATGTCATGTATGGTTGAACAAACCCTATTTTGTCATAGAAATTAAAAATATTATATTTCATAAAAAATATATATTGGAGCATGTTTTTAGTATAGCTTAACATGTATGGTAAAATTCATTGTAGCATAAATATAAGACACAACTCCATTCATATTCCTGGTTACATGTATAAATGACATTCATTTTGAGATTGTCTATATTTGCAATGGCTATTAGGAGGTATAGTAATTTGATTTTAAGTTAAATAGTACCTAAGTTGTTTAAATAATTATAAATTAGATTTTTACGTCATATATTTCCATATTTTAAAATTTGTATTAGTTCACTACACTTCATATTTTTAACTATAAAATAGAATTTTACATTTCATAGAAGAGGTATATTGGGATTTTGGTCTTCAACTTAACACATAAAATTTATTTGTATATTCCTCAATTATTAAACTATTTGAAAGAGATGCATGAATTTATCATATGACTTAACATATTTTTAGATAGATCTCCAAGTGAGCATATAAATAAGATACCTGATAGCTCCTTATATGGTTTAATAGAAACCTCTATCTCATTATGTATAGACTATTCCTTACAAGTTTTAAGGGAAATATTTAACTTATTCCTACTATCAAAAGTATATTAGACTTTGAAATCAACCCAAAGATTCATCAACTATATATAAACCTCCACAAGTTTACTAAAACCATATTATAAAATTTTTATTTGGATAATATATAAATATTTCTAAGTATTTTAATCTATTGACAATGCCAAAGTATGGCATAGTCTATTTAATTTTTTTTTATCTTTGTAGACACCTAAATTTGAGCACATCATCAATGTATAATTTTACTATTATGTTCATCAATCATCAATGAAAGATATAAACTTAATTAATCATACTTAACCCCAAATCAAGAGCATTTATTTCTCTACAAATAGAAGCACCGGGGTATGAGAAAAAGCACTAGAAATTTTTTTGGTCCCTAGCAATGCTTTTGTGAAGTTTTAGTTTTTGACCATTTTATGACCAATTTGATTTGCAATGGTCATCTTGGCAAAAGTGTTGGATCATTAGCATTGCAAGTGCTTTCATAGTCCAAGACTACCAACTATCACAAACTAAAAATATAAAGTTTGATAATTACTACCTTCTAAGCCACCCACAAAAAATGGACCTAATCATATTAGTTTGATCCATGACCTTAGTAGAAATCCAAATCCTAAAATTTATCATTTACATCCTCCAATACATTAAATGCATCACGATCCAAAGTTTAAATCTTAGCTTTTCCAATCCTATAATCCTCCATGCATCCATCCACCAAGGATCCATAGTTTCCTATAGATCAACACTTGGGGATATCAATTCATATGGTATTTTGAAGATAGCAAAACTCTATAAAAATTTCAAACCAATTAATCTTAAAGTATGGTAGTATTATACCAAAATCATGCAATGATCTTGTAAAGTCACTCAAAATCCTAAGAATCCAATCATTTATTTTCTCAAGCTCTCAAACACCCAAGATTCCAAGCTCTCAAGCATTCTAGTAATTAATCTCTCAAGCACTCAAGCTCTAAAGTATCT
Organism: Wollemia nobilis; assembly: GCA_028583015.1. Lineage (NCBI taxonomy): Eukaryota > Viridiplantae > Streptophyta > Pinopsida > Araucariales > Araucariaceae > Wollemia > Wollemia nobilis. The sequence continues at coordinate 39,570 of JAQPPZ010011148.1, read as the reverse complement.
TCAAGAAATAAGAAAGCCATCAATATTCCTCAATACTATGGGACACAAACCTTTGTATCTTGGAGCTATAAGTTTGATTGTGTTTTACTCTTTCCCCTTATATTTTTTCAGTATCTTTATATTATATCTCTCTACTATTTGATTTTATTATATCATAACCTTATTTTTATTATCATAATTGCATCTAGTTACCATATTATTTCTTGGAGCATATAAATTACATCATGTATAAGAAATATTTCTATTTTACTACATCTATCAGGGCACCTACATCCCCTTACCTAAGGACACTCATTGCATATTTCATGGGATAAAAAATCTTACATCTAAGAATAAACTATTGTATCCATAGATAAAAGCATTTTTGCATTGTAACTTTGATAGCATTATCACTCCATATTTTAGAAATATTGTTCATAATCATAGAAAAAAAAAATGCTTTCTATTGGTAAAAGTAGTGATAACACTAGCATTCACCTAGTGGTGCCTTTTCCACTATGTATAAAGTAACTATTTTATAATTTAAAACTTTTCAATCACATCTCTAAACAAGGGTTTGATGTTTTTCAAGGGAGATACATACTCTTCTCTAGCTTAGACAAACCTATTTGCTATTGATCTATCATTTTCTCTCTATTTTGTATGTGAATGAAGGAACCATCAAGAAGTAGTAGCATCAACAATGCTTTTGTAGAATTATAATGCTTCTACCTATATGGTAGAAAACCAAGTTTTTATAATCTAATATCCTTTTGTTCTTATTTCTATATTTTTCTTTATTCATTAAGGATAAAAGAAAAAATAAAGAAACTAGTCAGTATTAATAATTAGGGGACCACAATTAATCTTATTATCAATAAAATTAAAATCACATGTAGTTGCATTAGAATTTTTTGTTACATAATCCTTGAACTCTTGCTATTGAAAAGAAGAAATTATATTTTATTTATCATCTAAAATAAAAAATATTTTAGTTACTAGGTCATATTTGTAGCATTGCATCATGAATTTGTACCTCACTAGGACTATATTAAGGTGAATATTTCTCAACGAAAATCCTAAGATAAACATGAGTGTTATCTAACTAATTTTCTAAACCCTAGTTATTAAACTCATGAAATGACCCTATGCTCAAAGTAGGAAAGGTGAGAGAAACATCGAAAATAATCCCCTAATGATTCATTTCCCATTTCCCTTATAAACATTTTGGTTAATCCAACATGAACACCACTATGAGTCCTAATATTTCTTTTAAGCAAGTTAAACCTTATTTAAACTAAAATTTATCAAAATCTAATCAAGATACATTGTTTGTTTATATTAGATAACATTAAATATAAGATAATGCGAACATAACCAATTTCTAGTCCTACTAAAAAACTTTACAGTCCTAATCAACTATCATATGATCTACCAGGATATTTTGGGCATATAGCAAGCTTGAGTTTCTATCTTCACACATAGGGTCTTGCACATACTTACACCCAGTAAGAAGTATATTAATAGGCTTGTGGGAGTCATAAGGATGCATACCATTAACCCTCATGCACCATCCTGGCTACATATCTAGTTGGTCACTTACACATATAATTGGCATCTCACATCAAAATTCTCTCATATTTTTATGGGTATATAGAAGGGAGTTAGGTATATAAAGACCTATGGGATATAAATATCTTTATTAAACTAATTATCGACAAATACCCTCTATATATTAGTGCACACCTTTTATGGCACCAAATCATACTTCTAAACTTTGAACTTTAACTTCTCAATTGTAGAAATTGAAGCAATAAATGTCCATCATCCAAGGGCCATCATCTAGTCACAAGTACTCATATGATGACTTGTACACCCAATTCTTAGATCATTTGATATCTAGTCACCATTTTCTTCCTAACATGGAAAACTCTAAGTTTAAATATACAAGGGAAAAGAGGATCCTATCAACCACCATAGCTTATTTAGAACTCCTTGTACCAATATTTATTATGATAAAATATTGGTACTTAATGTCTTCCCTAAGAGGATTAGTTTACTACTTTGGATTTGTACTACTATATACCAAGGTATTCTTTGAAAAATATTTGGGACCTCGTTAGAATGTTTTTCAAATAATTCTATGTCTACGTCAAGGAAAATATCACCATTAGTGACCTATACAGACTTAAGAAATCCAATGACAATAATTTCACCAACTTATTTTCAATATTTCAAACCCTAGTAGGGAGACTACAATATGTCCCTCCACCTAGAGACCTACTAGACATCTTCATAGGAAATATTAATGAGAAATTTGCCTTTTATCTAGAGATGACAAATGTGTCTTCCTTTGAAGACACAATTAATATAGTTAAGAGAATAGAGACCACCATTTCTAAGAGAGGGAAATTAAAGACCAAGTTCCATAAAGAGTAAGAGAAACCCTCTATCCTAAAGGGGCAGTATAGGAATAAATACATTAAAGACTGTTGAGCAAGGTGCAGCAACATTATTGTCATTGTTGTCAACATAGTCAGACAGATCGGTTGATGCAGTGGATAGGAGTTAAGAGGTTCTTCAGAGTATGTACAATGATTATCCAAAATATTGAAGTGGCCCATATGCTAAAAATCAAAATAAAATCACAAGGAAGAAAACAGTCACGATATCACATGTTAAGCAAGGAAGAAAACTATCGCGATATCGTGACATGTTAAGCAAGGAAAAAAACCATCGCGATATCATGACATGCTGAGAAGAAAGAAAAACTGTCGCAATTTAGTGACATGTTCGAAGAGAAAGTGCAAGCAAGATAAACTACCATGATTTCGTGACATGTTCGAAGAGAAAGCGCAAGCAAGATAAACTATCACGATTTTGCGACATGTTCAAAGAGAAAGCGCAAGCAAGATAAACTATCATGATTTCACGACATGTTCGAAGAGAAAGTGCAAGCAGGAAAAACTGTCACGATTTCGTGACATGTTGGAAGAGAAAAAGGCAAGTAGAAAAAGTGTCACGATTTCACAACATATTGCAAGAGAGATTGTACGAAAGAAAAAGTGTCACGATTTCATGACATATTGCAAGAGAGATTGTACGAAAGAAAAAATGTCACGATTTCGTGACATGTAGCATTTTTGCGGGCCAAAGGAAAGAGAAAGAGCAAGGATAAAAAGTGTCATGATTTTGCGACATGTTGTATATTCGCGGGCCAAGAAGAGAGAAAAATAAAAGAGAAAAAAGTGTCACGATATCGCAACATGTTGCATTTTCGTGGTCCAAAATGAAGAGAAAATGCAAGGAGGAAAAAGTGTCGCGATATCACAACATGTTGCATTTTTACGGTCTGAAGCGAAGAGAAAATGCAAAGAGGAAAAAGTGTCACGATATCGCGACATGTAGCATTTTTGCAGTCCAAAGTGTAGTGAAAGACAGAGAAAGAAAAAGTGTCGTGATATCATGACATGTCGCATTTTCGTGACTTGAAAAGAGTAGGAAGGTCGAGAAGGAAAAGTGTCACGATATCGCGACATGTCGCATATTCGCAATTTGAAAAGAGTAGGAAGGCCGAGAAGTAAAAGTGTCACGATATAGCGACATGTTGCATTTTTTGTGACTTGAAAAGAGCAGGAAGGCCGAGAAGGAAAAGTGTCACGATATCGTGACATGTCGCATTTTCATGACATGAAAAGAGCAGGAAGGCCGAGAAGAAAAAGTGTCGTGATATCGCAACATGTTATGTTTTCACAGAATAAAATAAGAAGAGTTAACTGAATTCAGTACGACAGTTAAAGGTGCAGTTCAGAGAAAAATCATGCAGCTAAAATAAGAATAGTGAACTGAAGTTAGAACGATAGTTACAGGGCCAGTTACAGGTTGCATGCAAAAATATGGAAGTTAAAAATAGAGTCATAACTTTGTTATAAAAGGATTTCTGCATGGAGAATTATAGTGCCACTAAAAAAGAGTAAAAGCGCTTAGGATTAAAGCAACGTGGATTTAATATTGCGAAGAGAACAAGACGAGACCGAGCAGGGTGTGTGTTGTGTGAAGAGTGGGCAATGTTGAGAAAGCAATAGATCAGTCAAGGTCTTGTAAAAGTGAAGGCATCTTTATGTCAATCTTCTAGTTTCAGAATAGAAGTCCAAGTTGGTGCTTGGCATAAGGGGTTGGTGCTGGTAAATCAGGGGTTGGTGCTCCTTCTAGTTGGTGCTGGTAAATCAAGGGTTGGTGCTCCTTCCAGTTGGTGCTAGTAAATCAGGGGTTGGTGCTCCTTTCTGCTGGTGCAGATAAATTAGGTGTTGGTTATCCTTTTTGTTGTTGTAGATAAATCAGGGGTTGGTGCTCCTTCCAGTGGGTGTTGGTAAATTGATTGTAAAATTGGTATTTTACAAAGGCTGGATTTGGATGGGAGTCCAAACAGCCAATTTTGAGGAGTAGCCAAAACTAGTGAACCTTGGTACATCTTGTGTTGTGTGATGCTCTTTTGGTATATTTGCTTTATTGAGTTTTAAGATTTCATTTTTTAGGCATTAAGAATTGAAAATTTAAATTTTTAAGAGCTACACTGATTCACCCCCCCTCTCAGTGTTATTATGAGACTAACAATTGGTATCAAAGCAGGCTTCCCTTATTAGGATAAATCAGCTAAGGTTGATCTTGTATTAGTACGCAATGGGTAAGAAGAATAGATTCTCCTCAAATAAGGCATCTCAGTCAGTTTCAGTTCCTGTGGAAGAGAAAAATGAACTAAAAAAGATAGGAGTGAATTCTAAAGTATATGATGAAAACCTTGAGGGTGAAGTATATCTAGAAGGTGAGTTGATCGTTGCACTTGAAGAGTTGAATATAGAAAGAAAAAAGAACAAAATATTGTCCAAGAAGTTGGAAGAATATGGGGATAAGATTGAATATCTCTTCTTACAAATTCATAAATCCAAGAAAATAGAAGAAGCCTTGAAGTCACACCTGTATGATAAAGTTGATGTATGTAGCAAACATGAAGAGGAATCTAAAAAAGTTATTAGTGATCTAAAGCTGCAAGAAGAAGATTCCAAAATGATTGAAGAAACTCTCAGGTCACAAATCAATAAGAAAGAGATTGTTTGCTGCAAATAAGAAGAGAAGATTGTTTTATTGAAGAAACAACTAGAAGAGCCCAATACAAATCTCATATTTGAGAAAAGCACAAAGCTGCTAGATGAAATGATAAGGAAACAAAGAAGCCCCATGTCTAAGCTTGGTCTTGGATGTAAAGCTGAACAACCTTCATCTTCCAAATATGCAGAGAAGAAGAAGTTAACTGTTGAAGGATCGAAGCAAAAAAAGTCTAAAGCTGAATCTTCAAAAGAAAGAAAATATCAAAGGAGATCTACAACAAAGCAACCACAACAAAATAGGTTCTATCACTCTCACTCTATTCATAATAATGCTTTTAATGGCTATTGTTATAGATGCAACCATTATGGTCACAAGGCAATTTATTGTGGATTGAATAATAGATCAAAGAGTTATGATGATAGAAATACATCTTCTTTTTTGATTGAACATCATGTGCAATGTTTTAAATGTAATGATCATGGGCACATAGCAAATTTTTATCTAAGAACTTTTGCATCCAATCTAAGGCAAGATAGCATATTTCATCAGACACAAAGAATGAAACATAGATAGGGAAGAAATCATGTGCATCAAAGAAAGGAAAATAATAATCCATCAAGGATGCACAAGAGACAACCACCCAAGAGAAATGTTCAAGTTCACGAAAAGGTTCAAAATAGGGATGCAGTTGAAAAACTCAAGCCCAAGTTCAAGAAAGTTTGGAGAAAGAAAGAAGAGAGGAAATCATGTCTCCTTGGACTGAAGGAGATTACTCCTCTATTGCACTAAGCAGCTGCAGGTAGCACATCCTTATGGGGAGCAATCTTAAAGTTTTATTTTAATGCTCCTATGTTGTTTGGTTATCTAAGGATGAAAGGCAAGTAGTCAAGGGGATTTGTCGTATAGTTGTCAAAATGTGTTTCAGTTCATGTAGTTGTTTGTGGAGGTAATAAGCAGGAGCATGAGACGTTGGCTTGATAGAGCCAATTTTTTTTTATTATTGTGAAATCTCTCTGGTGATGGCAATTACAATAGCAGATACTATCAAACTAATGTGCTTTAGCAAAACAACATGGTGAACATCTAGGTTTTCGATGCAGCAGCTGATAGGCATTATTTGAGATAGAACATGTAGCACAGGTCATCGTGTCATGGAAGCATAAGCTGGCAGGTGCTAGTTTTGAAGCCTGTAACATTTCCAATCTATAGAAAACATAGAATCCATGTTGTTATTACGTATCGATTCATCTACCAATATCAAGTGAGGACTATGGTAAAACTCTTCATGATCATTATGAAAATTACTACCAACGTGTATCTGGGAATGCATGCGTTCCTTAACCAAAAATACAACACTTCGTTTGGTATAAGAGAGCATAAATTTTCTCTAAATAAGTAGCCGTTATCAAAGAGATGCCAGAGTCTAATCAAATAGTAGAACTAGCACCCAGTTCATCAAGAGTGCCAAGTGGCACATGCAAGGCAAAGACATTGAGAGAGTAGTGCCCAAGTGGTGAAGGGCCAAGGAGGACAAGATGCCTATGCACCTAAGAAATTCTTGCATTATTTGAGGAATACGAGATATTGCTCGAGGAATCCCTTGATCGCAACAAGGATAAATGCTTCCTGGAATCACGTGAAGAACGTTCACCTAACACATTGAGTAGCCCTGACATATGCCCTAGAAGGAAGCAAAATACTGAGAGTTGATGACTATGCACAGATTGAGGTTCCAACGCTAGAGGTAACGATCCAATGTCAATACCTACATAGGCAATGAAAACATTCATGGCAGCCATTAGAAACTAGAGACATTGAACTGCACAACGAATGCAAGGCAAAGTCGTAAGTCACGGATGAGGTGGTAGTCAAAAGGATCAACCTATACTAAATAAGTAAAAGCAAGGTACAACAAGAATTATAATATGGTTTGTAGAGATTATGGTGCTTATCAAAGAAGACTTTATGATAGAAAGAGTACCAGTTGAGGTGCAGTCTATCTTGGAGATAGGTTGGTCGCATGGAACAGTAAGAAACAAGAGTCAGTTTCCTTATCCATAGAAGAGGTAGAATATATTGCAGTGACAATGTACTATATGCAGTAGAAAGTTGCAAAAGGTGAGGTTAAGTTGGTTTCATTCAAAAAATAGAGCAAGTAGCATATATCTTCTCAAAACCGTTGCCCAAGGAAGTCATTGAGTACCTTCGCAATAAATTGGGAGTGGTCAATTTGTTTATATTTTTGCTCATGTTTGTGATTTTTGCTAACTATAATAATTTGTGACTGAGAATGTTGTGCATAGACTCAGAGGGAGTTTGCAGCAACCCTTTGGTATTATTGTCAAAGGGAGAGAAGAATTACAGGAAATTGCACATGTGTTGCCAACAATTCCAAAGGGGGAGATTGTTGAGCAAGGTGCAGTAACAATATTGTCATTGTTGTCAACATAGTCAGACAGATCGGTTGATGCAGTGGATAGGAGTTAAGAGGTTCTTTAGAGTATGTATAGTGATTATCCAAAATATTGAAGTGGCCCATATGCTAAAAATCAAAAGAAAATCACAAGGAAGAAAACTATCGCGATATCGCGACATGTTGAGCAAGGAAGAAAACTATCGCGATATCGTGACATGTTAAGCAAGGAAGAAAACTATCATGATATCGCGACATGTTAAGCAAGGAAGAAAACTATCATGATATCGTGACATGTTGAGAAGAAAGAAAAACTATCACGATTTCACAACATGTTCGAAGACAAAGCGCAAGCAAGATGAACTATCACGATTTTGTGACATATTCGAAGAGAAAGTGCAAGCAAGATAAACTGTCATGATTTCATGATATGTTCGAAGAGAAAGCACAAGCAGGAAAAACTGTCGCAATTTCATGACATGTTGGAAGAGAAAAAGGCAAGTAGAAAAAGTGTCACGATTTTGCGACATATTGCAAGAGAGATTATACGAAAGAAAAAGTGTCGTGATTTCACAAAATATTGCAAGAGAGATTGTACGAAAGAAAAAGTGTCACGATTTCATGACATGTAGCATTTTCATGGGCCAAAGGAAAGAGAAATATTAAGGAGAAAAAGTGTCACGTTTTTGTGACATGTATTTTCACGGGCCAAGGAGAGAGAAAAAGCAAAAAGAAAAAAGTGTCGTGATATCGTGACATGTTGCATTTTTGTGGTCCAAAGCGAAGAGAAAATGCAAGGAGGAAAAAGTGTCACGATATCGTGACATGTTGCATTTTCGCGGTCCGAAGCGAAGAGAAAATGCAAAGAGGAAAAGTATCACGATATCGTGACATGTAGCATTTTCGCGGTCCAAAACAAAGTGAAAGACAAAGAAAGAAAAATTGTCACAATATCGTGACATGTCGCATTTTCATGACTTGAAAAGAGCAGGAAGGAAGAGAAGGAAAAGTTTCGTGATATTGCGACATGTCGCATTTTCACGACTAAAGGAGGAGAGAGAAAGTAAGAAGGCAGAAGTGTCGCGATATCATGACAAAAGTAAAGAGGAAGAGTACGGAGGTGAAAGTGTCATGATATCATGACATGTTGTGTTTTCACAGGTACAATCCAAGAAAAGAAGCAAGGAGGCAAAAGTGTCACAATATCATGACATGTTATATTTTCATGGGTTCAAGCCAAGAAAATAACCAAGGAGGCAAAAGTATCGCGATATCGCGACATGTTGTGTTTTCACAGGTACAAACCAAGTAAAGTATCAAGGAGGTGAAAGTGTCACGATATCGTGACATGTTGTTTTTTCATGGCCAAAATCTAAGAAGAGGACAAAGAGGCAAACATGTCATGATTTCATGACAGGTCGTTCTGGCATGAGCTAAGAAGAGAACCCAGCCAAAATAAGATATGTGATAGTTAACTGAAGTTATACGGTAGTTACAAGGATCGTTGTAGAAGAAAATCATACAACTAAAATAAGAAGAGTTAACTAAAGTCAGTACGACAGTTACAGGTGCAGTTACAAAGAAAAATCATGCAACTAAAATAAGAACAGTGAACTGAAGTCAGAACGAAAGTTACAGGGCTAGTTATGGGTTGCATGCGAAAATATGGAAGTTAAAAATAGAGTCAGAACTTTGTTATAAAAGGAGGTCTACATGGAGAATTATAGTGTCATTGAAAAAGAGTAAAAGCGCTCGGGATTAAAGCGAGGTAGATTTAATCTTGCAAAGAGAACAAGAGGAGAGCGAGCAGGGTGTGTGTTGTGTGAAGAGTGGGCGATGTTGAGAAAGCAATAGACCAGTCAAGGTCTTGTAAAAGTGAAGGCATCTTTATGTCAATCTTCTAGTTTTAGAACAGAAGTCCAAGTTGGTGCTTGGCATCAGGGGTTGGTGCTCCTTCCAGTTGGTGCTAGTAAATCAGGGGTTGGTGCTCCTTCTAGTTGGTGCTGGTAAATCAGGGGTTGGTGCTCCGTCCAGTTGGTGCTAGTAAATCAGGGGTTGGTGCTCCTTTCTATTGGTGTAGATAAATCAGGGGTTGGTTCTCCTTTCTGTTGTTGCAGATAAATTAGGGGTTGGTGCTCCTTCCAGTGGGTGCTAGTAAATTGATTGTAAAATTGGTATTTTGTAAAGGCTAAATTTGGATGGGAGTCCAAACAGTCAATTTTGAGTAGCCAAAACTGGTGAACCTCGGTACATCTTGTGTTGTGTGATGCTCTTTTGTTATATTTGCTTTATTGAGTTTTAAGCTTTCATTGTTTAGGCATTAAGAATTGAAGATTTAAGTTTTTAAGAGCTACACTGATTCACCCCCCCTTCTCCGTGTCATTGTGAGACTAACAAAGACAATGGAGTCATAGATTCACACCAAGCCAACAACATTAGTGCTACTATTTATGTGGAATCACCTTGAACTATGTTTATATAATTCATAAGTGCTTAAATAACACAAATTAAATAAAATATATATAATTAGCTAACTTGAGCTAGAAAATTGGCTAACAAATTAACATAAACAATAAATCTAATGTGATATTAATGTGAAGTCTCACATGAATTATAATATGTCCTCATCATTCCTCCCCATTATATAAGAATTGGACTCCAATGCTTTTTACAATAAAGTGAACTGGAACTTAAGAGTGTTGGGTATGACTAAAAATGCACTCTAAGATACAAAGAGGAGAAGACCAATGGTGAGCTAGAACATGTCTTCATAAAATACCAAAATATGGATGCTATTGGGTCAAGATTTGTAGATGGTTGGATGGTCCCTCAAGTTGGCATAAAAATAAAATATTTGAAACAATAATTAAATTAATTAATTAAATTAATTTTAATTGAATAATTAATTTAAATTACTTAATTATTTAAAATAAAATAAGTTATTATTATTTATTGATTTTAATTATACATGGACCAGATGGTCAAAGTTTATTGAGTGTACTATGGTGTAATAGAATGTGCACCCATAGTGTGCTGGCTAGTGTGGGCATGTTGGCATGCACTGATATGTGCACACATAGTTCATTGGCTAGTGTGGGTGCAATGGCATGCATGCACATGCTATAACACACTAGAACATGCACCCATATCATGCTAGATAATGGGGGCATGTTGGCAAGCATGCACAAATTAGCGTGCACTAGCACACTAGCCATGCGTAGGTGCACGTTCATGGATTACGCACCCACATGATATCCTACACTCACCTTTATGGCATGTGGGGCCTTTTCGTGGTCCAATGACTATACACATAGTGTGTGGAGATCCATAGTGAGCATGGTATCCCACATTAATAAAACATAGTATGTGGAGGCTTGTGTTGGTAGTGGCCTTCAACATAAAAAATAATAAGGGGGACTACGGAGTATTGTAGAACTTTTTTTTTTTACTACAACAAGATGAAAATGGCCACATGAACCGGTATTCAATGCACACAGTAGAGGAAAAAACTTGAAATCCATGATTAGTTAAGGCACCAATGGTGGCCAAGGAGGTGGAAAAATTGTGATGCAAATTAATTATAGATCTATCAACTGTGGCAAACTAGAGGGCCAAAAAAAATATATCTAATAACATAACAAGATCCACCATATACAACAAAAGGAAAAATGGTGAAATATTCTTCAATATCTTCATTAGAATTTTCTTTAGGAGGTTTTAAATCCTCCATTTTTTGATCTAGACTCTTATTTTTCTAAATCTATGATATACAAGCTTTCATTTTTATTTTTTTCAAGAAATTTTATTGCTTCAAAAGAAACAAAAGTATTTTCTTCATAGATACGTTTGAATATGAACTTAAAATAGTATGGTTTAAATAAAGGATGATGGGATTAATGCCCAAATATCCTGGTTTGATTCCAATAATTGCTTCAAAATTTTCTTTTGCAGCAATTTCCTCTGCAACAATAATTTCTTCTATAACAACAATCTCTTCTACAACAATAATTTCCTCTGTGGCAACAATTTCTTCTATAGCAACAATTTACTTTGCAACAACAATTAGAATTTCTTCCACAAGAAAAATTTCTTCTTCTACAGTAATTTATTCTATCAATTGGGTAGCTTGAATCTACTGGACATTAACAATGATCATTTTGAGTCATTGCTCTAAATTTTCAAAGAAAATTTTATCTTGAGTAGACAACATTGTGCCCTATCCAAATAGGAGTAGAATCTACTACTCTAATACCAACTAATATGGAATAAACTTGAATTCATATTATTCATAAGTTCTTAAATAACACAAATTACATACTAGAAATCCAACAATTAGCTAATTTGAGCTAACAAATTAACATAAACCATAAATCTAACATGAAATTAATGTGAAGTCTCACGTGAATAATAATATGTCCTCATTAGCTATTATCCTCGAAAATATTTTTTTAGGGATGCATCATCAAAAAAATACCAAAAGGAGGTGTTCTTGATAGATAAACCTCTTTTAGCCATCCTAGATAAATTCTCAAATTTTAAGATAATAAAGCTTTTGCTTGTTAAATTTGCTAAACCTAGAAGAAAAAAGTTTCTTTTATTTTTTCCCAATGAGCAATGTACCTTCCATCGCATCAATGATCATGTGAGTAAAAAATACATGAACCTTAGGAATGTGATTCACAAACTAATTAACAATGGCCAATTTGTTATGAATGGATCTAAATCTGAATCTTCTTCCAACCAATATCTTAGAGTCTTTTTGAATCCATTGCCTAATAATAATAATAATAAATGCAACTAATAACAAACACTTTAGGAACATACCACCTCTAAACTAAGGGATGGTTAGGGCACTCTATTCTTCTACCCACATCTCTTATGTTTTTATTATAACCAAAAAACAACATAAAAATAGATCATCAGGTCAACCTTCAAGACCTTACTTGGTCTTTTATTCAAAACACTTCACCTAAAGGACCACCTCTAATCATATAATCAAAAGCCAAGGCTAAGGTTGATTTTAATTTACAACAAAAACTTGAGATTACCTTGGCCAGAATATCTCTTGTTGAACCTCTTAGATCTTCTCTAGCTCATAGAAACATCTTAGTTGATATTTTAAGTGAGCAAGTTTTTCCTTAAGACCTCAACCCAAATTATCGTACTTCTATAGTAGGATCCATTAGAGTTAACCATGTCAATATAGCATTCTATGAGGATGATATACCTCAATCCTCTATGGTCAAATATCTCCCATTACATTATAATTCATATTAGAAATAATTTCATCAAAAGAATCATAGTCAATAATTCATTTGGTTTCAATGTTTGTAGCCTAAAGTTCATTAGTTATTTTGGGCTAACCAAAAAAGACTTGAATTTTAAATCTTGTTATGAAGGATTTTGAGAATAGAGAATTTGAGGCTAGTGACACTATAGTATTAACCCTCAAAGTCAAACCCCATACTCTCAACACTCTTTTCTATGTCATGACATGTGCCTTAACATATAATATTATTTTGGGAGGCCATGGATCCATGAGATGTGAGCTATCTCTTCAACTCTTCATATATGCTTTATGAATGAGTATAAGAGAAAAAATTAATACATTATAATTGAAACTAAAACTTTCAATTAATGTTAGGTGATCGAGGTCAAAAAGCCTAAAGCTCATATTTTCCTCTCTCAATTCATATCTTGAATCATATTCTTCTTCTTCTTAGTCTCCTATAATTGATGCATTAAGGTCTCTAATCTTAAGTAATCCATATAATAATGAACTTTAGGGTCAAAGTGTTAATATAATCATCATTAATAATAATAAATCAATTGATAATTAACATGTTCTAGGTCTAGCCAAGATTCCTTTGTCATCTTGAACCTTAGGTTTACCTGCTAGCTAAAGGGTAGAACATTACAAATTTGAAGTTCCTTCTTTAATTTATTTGGTACTATAAACAATGATAAAAACCATGGATATAACATTACTTGACTAAAAAATAGTACACTCCATGCTTCTTTTTGAACTCATATCCCATCCTTATGTAGATGTATTTAAACATGGAATATCAAAGTAAAAGAATAGAACTATATTAATAGAGCATGAAAAAACCATTATTGAGTCAAGATTATTTAAGACACTACAAGATAGGTTATATCCCTACTCATAGTCTATCGTTTCCTATTTCCCCTTAAAATTCAGCCATATTGATAGGGCATCCCATGATAATATTATTTCTTTAAATGGATTGGATTAGGATGAGGATGATGACAATGGGTAATCACCCCCATATATTCTATTTTCTTCCAATTTACCCCATCCATTGAGGTAAATATTCTAACCTTAGCCTATCATAAGTTGATTACTGATGAAACAAATATGAATTTGATGATATATTGAATATTCCTCTATAAGATGTCCCTCAGATTATCTAACATAAAATAACTTTTAATTTGGTGGATTTTTCTCTGAATTGCTAATGATTCTATATCATAGACAATAAGCAATAGTTAGCCAGCCTTGGATCCTATAGGTCTAGAAATCCTAATAGTGCTACTATCTCCCATCAATAAAAATATAAATATTATATTTTGATTGAGGAAACTATGGATATTAATATTTTACCTCTAGAATAATCTAAGATATTTAAGATAGGTAAGGTATTAACCCCAAATAAGTGCAATAAATACACTAAGATATTGAAAAATTATAGATATTAATTCACTTGGTCCTACAATGATATGCTTGGGTTTGACCCTTATCTAGTTATTTATCACCTAGTTGTCACTCTTGGTACAAGTTCATAAAATAAAAATTATAAAAAATACATCTAAAACTTGCATCTCCAATCAAAGAAAAGCTTTAAAAAATCTTCGATATTGAATTTACCAAATCCATTAACTATTCTCAGTATATCTCTAATGTTGTTCCTATCACTAAGAGAATATGTTACATTCATGTGGGCAACACTTTTAGGACATCAACAAGGCATGTACCAAGGATAACTTTTCTCCTCCCAATATTGACATGATTGCTAATTTTACTATAATATGTGGAATAATGTCTTTGATGGATGGATTCTCAAACTATAGCTAGGTCAATATCAATCCTAAAATATAAGAAAAAATAGATCCCACCATCCTATGGGAACCTTCTACATATTTCATGACATGATGAATGAAACTATAAAATACTATGTTTATGACCTCCTCAATTAGTCTTTAAACTAGGAAGATCATATTTGGGATGTAATATGTATTTGGGAGTAGCTGAGGGGGTACAAGGTAAGTTTAAAGTCTTAGAAATATATTTTTTAGGTTAAATAAATAAAACCATTGGTATTAAATATATATCAATATGGTATCAAAGTTAATTCTAATAAAATATTACCTATCATCAATATGCCACCCCTCAGACTCTAACTCAACTTATACGCCTTCCAGGAAAAATCTTAACCATATAGAGATTCATTGCCCAACTTTTTGACAAGTTTCAACCGTTAACCAAGCTTCTAAAAAAATTTTGTGATCTTTGAATTAGATGTTAATTATTAGGTATCATTTGATGCCCTTAAATCCTACATTTCTTACTTGATATTCCTTATCCTACTTAATCCCCCAAATCCCTTGTGGATATACATAGTATCCATTGACCATACCTTGGGAGATATGTTGGCCTAGTATGATGACCAACATAGATAAAGGGTAATTTTCTATGTCAATAGTACTTTATTTAATTAAAATAGTCCAACCATAGTTTTTACCTCTCAAAATCTTAGAGAAACTATATGATCAACCATAAAACCTTTGTCATTGTGAGGTTTGATCCCTCACATGATCTAATTTCTAGAACTCACCTATTGGGATGATCTACTAAGTGGCTCATTGCACCTAGTAAATTTGATCTTAATTTTTTCAACAAAAAATTGTAAAAGGCCAGGTCATTACTAACCAATTTTTACACCTTTAAAATATAGTCATCTCTTAGTCATATAATTTCTTGATGACATAGTTTTGATTCTATAATAAAATCAACCTAACTCTTGCACTCTAATTTTATGGTGCTATATTTATTAAATAAGTGAGATAAGATTCATCTTGATCACTCCTCAACAATACTTAGTCCCTTTGTCCTTTAGGCTTATATTTTCCTATACAAATAATACTATTGAGTATGAATCCCTTATCCTAGGTCTACATGCAACATTAGATCTATAGTTCAGAAAAAAATTTCTATTTTTTGATACTCCTAGATAGTAGATAATAAAATTAGTGGCATCTATCTGACTAAATATGATAAATACAAGCCATAGAAATACATTGTTGACCAATAAATACTTTTTATAAAAGTTCCTTTTGATGTTATCCCAAGGTCTAGTAATTGCCATGTCATTGCTATGGTCTTGAATGTATTTCTTAACCCTATAGAACTATATGAAAATCAAGCTATAATTGTCATTCAATAAATTAGGGAACTTTCAACCTTAAAATCTAGTAAGATTCCTTGAGAGGTCTTCTCCATAGAATTAGCTTCATCCCTTGATACTTAGTATAAGGATATATTTTTCTACCTCAAATATGGTATGTTATTTTATGGTTTGGACTACAATGAGCATAAGAACCTCAACTAATTTTTCATGAATCATGAAATGGATCATGCAATGGTCACTTCAATATTTTTTCATCACCAGGAAATGTCTGGATTATTACTAGCGTTCCATAGAAATGGACTTTTGCAACTATGCCAAGTAGTGTGATAAGTGTTAAAATAATGATAAATTTTGTCTATGCTCCATACCAAGCC
The DNA here is from genome assembly GCA_028583015.1 of Wollemia nobilis. Classification (NCBI taxonomy): domain Eukaryota; kingdom Viridiplantae; phylum Streptophyta; class Pinopsida; order Araucariales; family Araucariaceae; genus Wollemia; species Wollemia nobilis. The sequence continues at coordinate 23,269 of JAQPPZ010011148.1, read as the reverse complement.
CTCTAATTTTTACCTCCCCATTGTCTTTCTCTATTTGGAGATTGGAAAACATTTTATATATAAACTCCATGTCCTTTCATGAACATAAATTTATCATCACAACCATTGAATACTTCACCAAATGGTCAAAGATAGGCATTTATCCTTAACAATTGGCCTTCAATTATTCAAGTTCATCCTTGATTAAATCCTTAGCTATTATGACATCTCTTCTATGCTAATATTTGACAATGAAACACACTAAGGATAAGGATATCCAAAATAATTATGGTAAATACAAGAATTAGCATAAATGGTCTATAGATTACTATCCTTAAGGAAATGGATACGTTGAAGCTTCTAACAAAACTCTTTTTAGAATCCTTATAAATCTCATTATCAAATTAGTAGAGATTAGCATCTCTAGTTGTACCCCACCTTATAGTTATATTGCACTAATACTAGAACTACCACAATAATATACCCTATGATTTGGTCTATGAAACTAAATAATTATTTCCTTTTAAGCTAGATGTTTCTTCCTTGCATATTTTATTCCAAGATATATATGTTGGATATGATTATCATCTTGCTTGTCTTATCCAACTAGAACTATTTTATGTGTTAAAGTGTATTACATAATTTGGGTCACTTAAATGTACCACATTTGGTACATAAATAGAGTAGGAGTTTACTTAAAAGTAAATTTAGTTAGTTACTTCAAGTATTATAATAAATGCACGGGTACCAATGTGCAAGTTGTAAATGTGCATGTAGTCCACATCTACATGAGTGCTAGGTAGAGTAAAGGCCATGCAATATATCTTCCTATATTAAGGTCTCATAAGTAGTGTAAGAGTGAGAAGTAGGAGAGAGTGATATAGTAACTATACAATGTGTAGTAGATAGTGTATGTGTGTGTAGTAATGTATAATGTAGTTCTTTCATATACTTACATGGAGTGTTCATGTACTCAATTATATAACATTGTACTATTTTTATCACTTTTATTAACAACATATTTTTGAGTATATATAGATTTTCATTTCCTTATTTTCCTACATATTATTGTGCCATTAGTTTTATAGTTATCTCAAATTAGTTATCCTACATCATGTGGTTGTACTACCTCCCATAAAAAGCTAACAATGGTACCATAGCACGTGGTAGATAAATATGAATAGGGAAAGACACAAGGAAATATACTGCATCTTCAAAAAGACCACAACAAGAGAGACTAAGATAAATCCAAAAATATCAGTCCTAGAATTTCTTAGATTACATTTGGCTAGAATATTTCCATAGGGTTATAGAAAACATCGTGAAGACTAGGACTCAACATAAATTTTACTAGTTTTTAAAATTATTGTGGCATGATGGTTATAGGGGTGGACTATGCAAAGAACTATGTGGTAAATTTTGGGATAGACAACACATGATATTATTGTAGCCATAAAATCTAGATAGCCTACCTAGATTCATTTCGACTACCGATTCCACCACATAGATAAAAAAATATATAAATTCTACTAGTTTGATAAATCAACTATTGAAGTTAATTATCTCTAGAATTATAAATTCTCCCATTCCATTTTCAAACATACTTTTGTAGGAAATGGTGATTAAAATAAAGTTCGAAATCTTTCTACAATAGATTTAGGAAGAGATATTCATTAGAATAATTCCAACACTTGTAGCAATAAGTAGAAGACTAAATATTTTAGTGACCTAAAAAATGGTCCCATTACAAGAGTTGTGAACTTGCATAATAATAAAGAGAAGAAAATGCCAGTGGCCTGATTGCAAAATCAAGGAAGAAGAAGACTCCAAATATAAGCCTATAAGAAGATAAGAGATTGGTGATATCCATTGAAGATCAAAACCTATGAAGTGCAAAAGAAGAAAAAACCATAGGAGCATTGCTAAAAATTAAAGGGAGAGAAGAAGATTCTAGTGAAGAGTCCTGATGAAGATAGAAGATTGGTGATATTCATTTCATATTGAAGACTTCAATCTGAAGAAGCTAAAGATACCCTTAGAAGGTCTAGTTACAAAACTCTCAATTTTGGAATATTGGAGGTTGGTGATCTTCATTAAAGACTATAACTTTTAGAAGTAAAGAAGGACCAGAAAAGGCATTATTAGAGATTCCTAACAATATTTTTTAGAGATTTGATAAGAATATCTCATTACCAACACTTCCTTACTAGAAGGTTGAAGGAAAGATATCATTTGGAATACTAGAGAAGTTGTGAGACTAAAGACCTTGGTGAGGTCTTAAGGAGAAAAAAGGAGAAGGCTTGGATATCCTTAGTTCAAAATTTAGAGAAGGACATTAAAGGATTTCCTAGGAGAAATCATTGGAGAAATCTACTAGCAAGGAGAAGTTACTAATAGAGAAAAATTTGGGACAATTGTCACCATCTAAAAAAAAACCCAAAAGGAGAAGAATTTTTCAAGGACTGCCAAATTTCGGAGGACATAAGATCAAACTCCAAATTCAACAAGGATAAAGGAGCCTAACATTACTACCAAACTTGAAAGGTTTGAATATTACCATTGAAGGCTAGAAGGGTTATTTAGAGATAGTGGTTTATTGAAGCTTTCACAAAATACTAAAGGGTTCTTAAAGAAAAACTTAGCTATGATTTGGGGAAATTACCTACCAAATTTATGAGTTTTAATAACAATATTTTAGTATAGAAATTGACTATGAGAGAGCAAAAATAAAGATAGCATTACTAGCTACAAATATTTATATTAGTAGATAGTATTCTAAAGGAGGATCAAAATCACCATACTATAGTTTCAAAGTAGAAATATAGAGGAGTTACTAAGATATGAATTGGTGAGTTAAGGAGTTATTACGGATATCCAATAATAGCTACAAATCCATCTAGTTAAAGGCAACAATAAGGTGAGTCTAATAACCTAACAATCCTTCATATATAGATATTATTAAGGTAAGCAACATGGGTGCAAAGAGGTTCATTCATTTAATTTTTATTTGGGTTATTATCTAGTTCCATTAAGCACCACTTTAAGTTAAGTTATTTTAAAGTTGTAAAATAAGGTTGCATATTATAGCCTTCAAGGAGAGTGCAAAAGGAAGTTCTTTTAAGGTTTATACTCACACATTAAACTAGGAGTTAGATATATATCTTCCTATTATTAGGTTAAAAAATAGAAGAATACATTAAGTTACATAAGTTATAGTGCAATTACTAGCACATGATTTGAGGTTCATTTACATGATTAATAAGGAGAAACTCTTACTACACTATATTAGTTATTCAAATTTCATTGAGAATTCTTAGTTAAGATGAAATTTAGTGCAAAGTTAAACCATTATATGTTATCTGCATGGTTAAGTTCTTAGATTTATTGGTGCTAATAAAATTTAGAGGTTACTATTGTCTAAAAATAAAGGTAAAAATGCATTGCTCTCATGGATTAGAGCAACCAATCGACATATCTAAAAAACAAATAAAAAACTTAGAAATATATCTTCATTTATCCTCAATCTATACAATGAGGAGATGTCATATCAAAGGAGAATAATAGCATAAAATGGATACAAAGTACTCTAAAAACTTTGGTGAAAAATTAAGGCATCTTATTTATGTTATAGAGATGCACTATATCCCTCCTAAATAGGACATAATATATAATGTTCCAAGACACTATAGGCAACAAGTATACTACATTCATGATCTTCTAAAATGTAGAAATTAAATAAGGTGAGCCTATCTAGGGCACAAACATCAGTTTGAGGTGTTTAAAAGATACCATATTCATCAGCTTATCCATCATCCACGATTGCATCAACTTGTAGTACAAGTACCTATGTAAGGATAAAGGTAAGGGCAGTGATTGATAATGGAATATCACGCAAAAAATAAAGGTGCAATACCTAGTAAGGAGGCCATCATCATTTGATATCTACGAGGAAGAATGAAAAAATAAGTACTATGTAAGAAGTTGCTTACTTCTTGCACTTCTATGTAAAATATAGCACCAAGGCATACATAAAATAGCTATCATATATCATCTACCTATGTGGATAGAACAACACTTAATATGAGCATGAATAACCAATCAACTATACCCAAGGAAGAACTTGGAAGAACCATCAGCTAAAACAAAGCCATCATTGGAGTGTCCTTATTCACCTTAGCTGAAGATAACAACACAAAAACTAAGCTTATACAAAAATAAGATGTTGAAGATAAGTAATGAAGGGCATTTTTTGGTAAACAATATACAATAAGGAGATGCTATATCAAGGTTTACATGCATGAAACTTAAGTGCCACTTTGCACAAAGGGCATCCTTACCCTCTCATTCCTAATGCTCAAGAGAAAGATACCCATTGGAGTAATTCCTCTCATCATCATTCTAACACTTGAGAATATTCAACACATACCAAGAAGAAATCCTACCTACACCATGAAGTGTAATACCTTCAAGGAACAATGCGAGTGAAAGAGAAGATGGTAGAAACTTGGTAATTCCTTGTGCCACTTGGTACACAAATAAATAAGGTAGAAGTATTATTTCAGATACCATAAAGAGGTGCACTCATAGAGAAAAACATATCTAGAATTGGCACTAAGTGAAGAATGTATTGAAGGCACCAAGTCAAGAGTCAAAGGCACATTTAAGACTATCATAAGGGACGTTCGCTACACTTGTCATAAATCATAAAGGAAGTACAAAATATTTTAAGGTCATTGAAGTCAAACATAGTTCCCATATATCATAATAAGGTATTATCTCATAATATTTAATTATTTTCTTTCATAAGGAGTAATAAGGAATAGTATAAGGTTGAAACTATCATTTGCATTCACACTTATATGTAAAAATTAACCTTAAATTTGAATGTAGATTTAAAGGAATTTTAAATAGTTAAATAGTTTAATATTTATAATTAAAACCATAGGAGTTATAAGGGTTTCTACTTGGAGAATTTAAATTCTATTATTGCAAATATCATTGTTTTATAATATTTCAAATTAGGGAGTTATAAGGTATACTACACCAAAAATATATTGTTGGAATTTATAAACATTTAAATATTAATATCAAGGGCTATAAAAATAAGTTCTTCATTTACTTAAAGGAGTTGAAATTATATACTTAAATTTATCTCATACTCATACTATAGAGATAAAATAAATCCAAATATATAGAACTTCAAATTAAGTGCATAGTTCATTTTGAGAGATAAGGTGAAATAGAAGTTGATTATTGTTACTTATAAAACTTTACAAAATCAACTCAAAAGTGAACTATTAATTAATAAGAACTGTATTAAGTTTATAGCTTGCTTTATTCACTAGGGAGACATAAGAATTATACAAAATCTAAGTCTGGAAAGGTATTTATAAAAAATAGATTCATACACTAGGGAGACATAAGGAATATCTAAAGCATTAAAAGAAATTTTTCATTCACTACAATGGATAAAGTAGGAAGAGATACATTTCATCACAATACATACTATAGAAGGACTCAAAATTAGAATCTATCCAGTATACCATATAAAATATGTAAAATTATGTCAAACTCAAATTTTTTCATAGTCAAAGCAAAAAGAACATTTGGTATATTGATTCAAGAGCAAGCCACCACATGACAAGAAATCTACATTGGTTTGATTGTATTGAGATCACTAAAAACTACAAGGTAAACATTCTAGATGTCAATAACTATCACATATATGGATATGGGTGTGTGTCACCTAGTAAATTATTTCTAAAATTTCTACTACATGATGTGATGTATGTTCTTAGACTAACATCTAATATCATATCAGTATCCATGTTAGTAGAAAGTAAAAGGATGATTGACTTCAGATACTTAAGTGGAGCTAACATGTGTCTTATTATACATCAAAATGAATTTGGATCTATCATATCAATCCATAGAAATATATATGCTCTAGATTCTAGTAAAACCTCACAAGATATTATTGTGTTTCAAAACAATACTAATGCAGTTTTTAAAGAGTAGATCATAGAGAATGAAGAACCTATATATAATAACAATGGAAGAAGAAATATAAGGTTAAAAATTATAAGGATGAGAGGTCAGCTACACTATGTATTACTTGGCCATCTACAATATTTAGAATAAATATCTGATCAATATGAAGAAGAACTAGACCAAGTTGAATATTATTCCAAAGACAAATATCCATATTGAAGACTAACGCAAATAATGTAATACATGGGGTGTTAGAGTATATTACATCATTTGGATCATGTAAATGTACCACCTTTGGTACATATCTAGAGTAGAATATTACTTCAAAGTAAATTTAGTTAGTTATTTCATGTATTATAATAAATGCACAAGTATCAATGTACAAGTTGTAAATGTGCATGTAGTCCACTTGTACATGAGTCCTAGATAGATTAAAGGCCAGGCAATCTATCTTCATATATAAAAACCTCATAGGTAGTTTAAGAGCGAGAAGTAGGAGAGAGTGATATAGTAACTACATAGTGTGTAGTACATAGTGTATGTGTGTATAGTAAGGTACAAAGTAGTTATTTCATATACTTTCATGTAGTTTTTATGACCTCCATTATATAGCATTGTACTATTTTCATCACTCTCATTAATGGCATATTTTTGAGTTATTTGAATATGTTCATTTTCCTATTTTCTTGCATATTATTATGCCATTAGTTTTATAATTATTCTACATATTGAGTTTGTACTAGCTTTAATCAAAATCTAACATGATGAAAATCAAATACTTGCCTTAGAAAACCTTAGGGTTTACTAGGAAAGGTTTAAATATACTTCCAACAAAAATATATGATACCAATCCTTTGAAGTTGGTAATTTTATCCTCAAAGAGAATAAAAAAATATCAATGTCAAAACCAAGATCAAAGGTAAGTTTAAGCCTGATTAGCTAGGTTCATACATCATAACCACCAATTATTATTTAGCTGCTTATCAACTTTCTACACTAAACAAAGAAATTAAAGAACTAATTAAAATAATGCATATTAGATAATAATTTATTTGAGACTATATTGGCTATCTTTTTTATTTTATATACTTGTCACTACTTGCTTGCATATACCAAACTTCATATTTACTTGCATGTGCATGCTTGTGTTTGCTTGTGCTACCTATTGTATATTAAGTCAAGTATCCATGAGGAAAGAAAATTACGATCCTATCTAGAATACATTATTGTCATTTTACTTGGTGACTAATGCAAGAAAATCCTCTTAGTCCCATATTGTAAATTATTCATGGTTCACACAACATAATCTATGTCAAAATATCTCATCTAGTTTACCTCAAGATTTATATTCATCTATTATTTTATCTCTACTATATCATCAATCACTTCATGCATGATAAATGCTATGAGGTTCATAGATGTTGATGGAAACATAATTCCACTCTATCTTCATCTAATATCTCATCAATCTCTTATCACATGATGAATACTATGATATAAATATTATTTCTCTAATATTCTAATATTCAATCACTTTTCACATAGTTAATGTTATGAGATTCATAGGTGTGGTGTTGATTTTAATATGAATATTATTATATTATCTTCTATGTATAACCATGCATAGGATAAATTTTTTTATAGTAGGCACTTCCTCCTTATTGGGGGCATAATCTAATATCGCATCATTCTCTAATTAAAATTCCTCTATGATATTTTCCAATAAGTAAATCAATTTGAGTGTAAGCCCATTAGACATTTGTTTAAAGGTAAACCTATATAAGCTAAAATAGAAGTCCCCTAATCAAATCTAAATTAAAATTCCTTTAGATAAATTAAAATCAAAATTCCTCTAGGTAAATTGATATCAAAATTCCTTTAAGCCAAGTATAAGTCCTCTAGAATTTTTTTTAAAGATATATTATTTTTACAATTTTAAATAAATCATGAAATTATCCTTAGGTATTTGCTTGTGTGCACCAAAAATAATATATTTTATCTTTTGTATCTTAGCTAAAGTCTCACTTAGAATAAATATTTAATATTTATTCATACATTTTTGTATATAATTATACATATTTGTATCATGACAAAACTAACTAATGTCCTACTAGGAAAATTTCATAGTTATCCAAAGTCTCCTTAGGCAATACTAACTAAATCTCTCCTAGGCAAACCAACTAAAGTTCCATTAGAAAAGTCTTTTATCTTAGCTAAAGTTCGCTTAGGAATATTTAAATATATATAGCTATATATAGTGTGTACTATAGCAATGCTTCATACCATTATCTAAATTCCCATTTGGAAAATAAGTTGTTTATCATACATTTATCATCCATTATATCATCAAAAATATTAAGAGCTAGTCCTCTACAATGATTAAATCATTATCACATTTAATCCTACTAGAAAATATAATATAGTCATCGTTATATATTATTAGCATCCAATCATGTATCATTTATCAAGATTAAATATAATATAATATAATCTAAACATCATAACTTTTAATCATCATCCTATCATGAATCCTTAATCAAATGAACTATTCCTCACAGGAGAATCTAAATCATATGAAATACCCATCATCATCATACACATATAGTAACATATAACACAAGTCATAATTTAAATTAATCACATTAAAAGAGTCATCATTAATCACTAAAATGCATTGTATATATATATATATATATATATATATATATATATATATATATATATATAGGAAAATGTGTATATAATCAAGTCTCTCAAATATATAATATAATATGTGATATCAATCCTTACATACATAAAAAGGGTACAAATAATAGCCAAAAAAATTCCTTGTAAGGATAGATAGCTCTATGAACCCATGTTAGGTGCATCTATTGTTCCTCTTCCTTGCACTACTAGTGTCATCCTAAATAACCTCTAAGACTATCACATCATAAAATATGAGTGTGTTTGTGTCTATGTCTATGTCCCTATAGGTCAAGATAAGAAAATAACTATAAGGACTATACATGGTATGCAAACCAATAGTGAATCACCTATTTAATATACATCTATAGGTCTCCCTATACCCAAGATAACTTTATCACATATATTTTCTAGTTAAAAACCATCTAATCTAGTAGGATTTGAACTATTTAGTTATTGCAAATCCTTCCTACTATTACAACCTTTGTCATTGCTAAACCTTGCTCTATATTTATACTATAGATAGTCCATTGCATCACTATAAATTACTCTACCATTTGTTCCATCTTCACTACCATGGTATGAGTATATCTGATAAGCTTACCACATACCTTGTTAGAGAACCTATCTCTACCTCCGTAGAATATGGTGGCAATCTACTCGATCTCATCTCACTTATTATGAACATTGAAAATATTGATAATGATGCTAGTGTTGCTATTACCACTGCTATTACCTTATTTGTAGATATTAGTAGCACACTCTATAGTACCTCACTAGGGGTGGTGTTAATCACTACATCCTCCTATTTCTCTATCCTAGCCTGAACCACTTTCCTATCCATAGACCAAAAATGGTTAACTTCAAGGGGTATATGGTCCGATACTATTCCATTTAACCATAACTCATCCTAGGATCATTGTTGCTATAATTTTTTATTACCAAATAATTAATTTTTGGCTCAAGATAGGAGTTTGAGTTTGACTATAGTCCAAACCCCCTCTTTTATGTGGTACTCTAATACCAAATAGCTCACCTTAAGATTCATTATTACTTTCCAAACTAGAAATCCATGGTATAAAAAAGGAATATATTTCAATATCATTGTGGTTCCAATTGCCACTTGACTCATCTGAGCTGATCTAGTTGGAAGCCATCCTCCTACCAACTATAATAATGCATATAGGTTCACATGATGACTTGCTTCTATTGAAACTCATAAATAGTACTAATAACACCTAAAATTCCCTTATAGAACCTTCTCTATCCTATCTCAAATGGCAATCCCATATATATGTTGTTGGATCTTTAGGTTTTACTATCTTCCTTTATAGCCCTAATAATCTCATGTTAGCAATGTGCTCCTAGTAACATAGTTGGAGTAATGTGAAACATAAGATGTCCCTCCCCTATATATATATATGATATAGTGTAGAGAATTATATATTCGTACAAGTACCACTCATCCTAGGTTGACAATATCTATTGCTTAAGCCTATCTACCACCACCTCCCCCATATCTAATGCACTAGCCTCTTATTATTGTCATTGATAAAACATCCCAACACTAAGGCACATAGTAATGTGGTTTGCCTATCCAAGTGGCCCCCTATATAGGCATCATTGATATCAATGCTGGATATAACTACAAAAAAGTCCATGTATCTTGTCAACCATTGTAATATCCTCCTCTAGTCCTAGTTGATCTAGATTAGTGCCCCTCTATTCAAAATTAAAAAAATTCATACATCCTTGAGTGTGATAGTAAGATCTCCACATGACAATTGTAAATAAATTATTTATAACACCATCTCTAGGCTAGGGTAATCAATATGTCTTGGTTGAAATTGAATATGGAATTAGGGCTATGTGGTAAATACATAGTACCACTAGCAATGTATGGGCCTTGAACCACAAAAATCCTTGGATGACCTCAAGTACATGCAACTATTCATTTGTACAATATAGGGTCTATATAATCTTCTACAATGTTGTCAATCCATCCAGTTTGTTAGCCTCGATTCTTGCACAATCAACTAAAAAATAAAGTAATATATAAATTAGGAAAAAGTGAAACCGCTTGGCAAAAGCATCATTGAATGGAAAAAGCACCACTAGTAAATTAAAGCATTGTGTGGATGGTGAAATCCCTTCTATGTGGAAAAAGCATCACCAAGGCATCAAAGTACCACAAACATGTAAAAGTATTGCCCATTTTTAGGGGTATGTGTTTAGAGATAAAAAAATATATATGTTTTGTGTTCTTAATTAGGCATGGGATCATCCTACATCCATGTCTAGTATTATTTTGTTTGCTTGGTGTGGTGGTCACATGTCTTGTATCATTAAAAAATACTAATAAATTAGGGTTCTAGTGATATTTTATTCTCAATGATAAAAATTAATTAGTTTTATCCCCCAAACATTTTACCCTTATCTCTTCCTATCCCATTTTTGTTGTTTGTCCATGATTTTTTATCACAAAAATAATATTAATCATGGTCAGATCATATTTTATCAATATAAATTAATTTTTCCTCTAAAAATTGATGGGGTACATCAGGGCATCACAATATTTAATTCTATTAAAAAAATAAAATTTAATATAATATGTAAAACCGGGTGTTGTGGGGGGGGGGGGGGGAAATCAAGGGGGCGGGGTCCCCCCCCCCCAAATTTTGATTTGGGTTCCAAAATCCAATTGATAATGTTGGGCCGGGGGGGGGGGGGGGGGTGGGGGACCAAGGTGACCCCACAAGGGGTTTTTCGCTTTACTATATATATATATATATAATATGTAATTAAATTATCAAATGCATTAGTCATCTTACATTACTAATCCTAAGAAACAAAAAATATTTTTGTTTCAAAATTAGGGTATCAATGTTAGTCTTTAATACATTTATCATCCAATAAATGCATAAAAAAGGGGTAAATATAGACACACAATTTTGAGTGCATTGTTAAAGATACACCCTTAGAGAACATTTATCTAGCCATAGTTTTTACCCTTCAAAAGCTTAGAGAAACTATATGCTCAATCATAAAATATTTTTCATTACAAGGGTTGATCCCTTACACCATCTCATGTCTAAACCTCACCTATTGGGATGATATGCTAAGTGGTTCATTGGACTTAGCAAATTTGATCTTGATTTTATCAACCAGAATTTTTCGAAAGGTCAGGTCATTACTAACCAGTTCATACACCTTTAAAATATAGTCACCCCTTCATCAAGGAATTTATTGATGAGTTAGTCTTGATTCTAGAATAAAATCAACAATGAATATTTGAATATACTTTTATGGTTCTAAATTTTTTAAAGGTGTGAGGTAGGATACATCTTGGTCACTCCTCAACAATAGTTAGTCCCTTTATCCTTTAAGATTATGTTTTCCTATACGAACAATACTATTGAGTATGAATCCCTTATCTTAGAACTACATGCATCATGAGCTATATAGGTTAGAGAACCTTTCTATTTTTTGATACTCCTAGATTTTAGCCAACCAAACTAGTGGCATATATTATACTAAATATGATAAATACAAGCCATAGAAAGAAATTGTTGAATAATTCAATACTTTTGATAAATTTATATTTGATTTTATCCCTGGGTCTAGTAACTTCTCTGTCATCACTATGGCCTCGACTATTGCTTATCCCTATAGAACTAGATGAAAAATAAGCTATGATTTTCATTCAATAAGTTAGTGAACTTTCAACCTTAAAATCTAGTAAGATTCCTTGATAGGTGTTCTCCATATAAGTAGATTCATTGCTTGATCTTTGGTATAAGGATATCTATATCTATTTTAAGGATGGTATGTTATTTTATGGTTTGGACTGCAATGGGCATAATAAACTCAATTAATGAGCTTATAGGTATGCCATTATTGGAAATATCATATACCTCAAATCCTTGATGGCATTTTTCTTAGGTTTTTAGAATCATTTGAATCCTATAAAATCATCAAAAATACCCATGAGGGATCATGCAATGTTCACTTTAGTGGTTTTTCCATCACCAATAAACTCCTATGGAAGGGTTATTACTAACCTTCCATGGAAATGGAATCTTGCAACTATGTCAAGCAGTGTGGTAAGTGTTAAAATCATGACAATATTTATCCATGCTCCATCCCAAGCCTTATAATATGACCTCTCCATGGTCATTATCCATTTGTATATTGGACAACATTGGATATATAAATCCCATGTCATTTGATGACCATAAATTTATTATCACAACTATTGAATACTTCACCAAATGGTCAAAGCTATGTATTTATCCTTAACCATTGGAAACCAAGTCTCCAAGTTCATCTTGATTATATCCTTAGCTATATATATCTTCTATGATAATATTTGATAATTACATCAAATGGGTTGATAAAAATGCCACCAGTAGGGTCCCTAGTAACTATTACATATCATATCCACAAACAAATGATATGGAGAGATTTGAACTTGAGGTCTCTCCAAAATGAGAGTTTCAACTACCCATTTCTCTCCAACTCCCCAACATTGGTGTAAACTCAGCTACAAAGACCAACAAAATGGACTCCAATCACATAACACAAATGCAATATAATGGAAGAAACTTGAAAATCGATATTCTTCTCAATCCTTAATTCACAACCCTTCTACAAAAATATTACAATCCATCATCTAGCAACCAAAAACCAAAGAAACCCTAAAGAAACCATAAAAATATATTTTTTCTAAAAACTGCTAAAAATAGATCTTTTTTCTAAAAAATTGCTAAAATAGAAATGAGTCGGATTGCACCCAAATTCAGTGCACACATCCCTCTTACGATAACGAAACTTAATTTAAAATAATAGGTCTCAACTTAAGGTATAACAAAAGATAATAAAACTCTAACATGAAAAAAACCCAAAAAACTTGGGAACCTATTCTAAAAGCTAATTTTGGGAAACTAGATGGATGAGTGAGGTCCCAAAAATATGTTTTTTGAGATTTAGAACAATCAAAGATTCACTTGATGTAGAACACGCACGTAGAACCACTTGTTAAATTTCAAGGCCAACGAGCGTACGGTTCACAAGTTATGGCTCCGATAAGGTGCATAAAGTTTGGTTCAAGTGCTTATCACCTTGCTACACTTCAAAAAAATTTGTGTGGGTTGATGATAATAGATTCAGAGAATGGATGCGAATAAGGGAAAGTGGGAAGTGTGGAGAAGGGAAAAGAACAGATAGAGGGATGGTGGGGTTGGGGGTGGTAGGTATTTTTTGTTTTTAGATTCTTTTCCTATTTATTAAATTTTTTATAAAATTTGTTGGAAAAATTAAAAACCTTAGAAGAAAAAATCTAAATAACTTTAGCTTTTGAATTAGAATAGAAAAATCATTAATAAACTAAAGTGAAAAATAAATTCTTATTATATATAAATAAATTAAATGGAAAAGAAAATAATAAACTATTTTGTGTTTGTTAGTTATAAAAAAATTAGATTAATTGGACAAAAAAATAAAAATAAGAAATAAGAAATAGAGTTTCTATTTTATATTTATTTTATAATTTTTAAAATAAAAAAAATATAAATCCTAATTATGGATTTTATAAATAAATAGAATAGAAAATTATTTATTATCAAAATCTTATATTCAAAAGATATTTTTTAATTGAGATTTATTAGGTTTTTGGGGTTGGGTGGTTGGACACATGAAACAAAATCCTTATGATTTGTGGTTCATATAAATGCAACAACAAAATACCTCAAAGTTTTTTGTAATGTTACATCGAAAAACTAAAGATAATTTTGGGAAGTTTGAAAATAGAAGATGAAGTTCTTGTTGGCTATTCGTCAAAAATCAAAGCTTACAAATGCTACAACAAGAGACTCAAGAAAATTATGGACAGTGCCAATGTTAAATTTGATGAAGGTAGAGAACAAATAGTTAAATTTGAAGAAAACTACCCAATTTATGAAGAAGTCATTGAAGGAGATGAGAAAAATGAAACAAAAAAAAACCAACACTTGACTCAGATGACTTAATTGATGACTCAGAGGTGGAAGAAAATAAGAAATTCAAAATAGGTAGCTGGCAGAAATTTCATCCTAGAGATCAAATAATTGGAGATCCCACAACTAGTGTTCATACAAGAAGGAAAGTAGTAAGTAATTACTCTCTTTTATCTAGCATTGAGCCCAAAAATATAGCTGAGGCAAGCAAAGATGATAGCTAGATGAAGGCAATAAATGAAGAATTAGATCAGATTGAAAAGAACAAAACTTGGGAATTAGTACCTAGACCTCCAAATAAGAATGTAATCGGCACCAAATGGATATTTCAAAACAAATTGAATGAATACAGATAGGTCATTAGGAATAAAGCAAGACTGGTTAATAAAGGTTATGCACAAGTTGAAGGTATTGATTTTGAGGAGACTTTTGCACCAGTGGCCAGACTAGAAGCAATCAGAATGTTTCTAGCCTTGTCTATAAGAATTTCCGAGATTATCCGATGGATGTAAAATCAGCTTTTTTAAATAGGAAACTTGAAGAAGAGGTTTATATTGAACAACCAGATGGTTTCCAAATTGGTGAAGATCCCAACCTTGTCTGCAATTTAAAGAAAGCTTTATATGGCTTAAAATGGGCACCCCAAGCATGGTATGCAAGGCTATACAACTATCTCTCTCAATAGGGGTTTAAGAAAGGTATGGTGGATAGTAATCTGTATGTCAAAACAGAAGGTGGGCATCTCATTGTTCTTGTTGTATATGTAGATGATATCATATTTGGCAGCAACAAAGATGAATCATGTAAAGACTTAGCAAATAAGATGCAGAAAGAATTTGAAATGTATATGATTGGTGAACTATCTTACTTTCTTGGGTTACAAGTTAATCAAAATAAGAAAGGCATATTTATTTCCCAAGTCAAATATGTGAAAGAGATGCTAAAAAGGTTCACAATGGAGGACTGTAAGCCAGTTAGCACTCACAATGATAGGATGCAAGTTGAGAAAAGATGACAAATCTCCACCTATTGATCAAACCATGTACAGATCAATGATTGGAAGGTTACTATATTTATGTCTGATGATATTTGTTGCATGGTAGCAAGATTTTAGGCCAGTCCCAAAGAGACTCATGTGACAGCAGTAAAAATTATTCTTAGGTATCTCAAGGGTACTATGGAGTATGGGTTATGGTATCCAAAAGGTAAAGACTTCACCCTTATTTCATATTTATATGTAGATTGGGCAGGATGTGTTGATGATAGGAAGAGTACCAGTGGAGGTGCATTCTATCTTGGTGACAGGTTGGTTGCTTGGCACAACAAGAAAAAAGAGTCAATTTCTTTATCAATGAGCATTATATTGCAGCAACAACATGTTGTACACAAGTCTTGTGGATGAAAAAAAATCTGAAAGATCTTGGTATTAATTTTAGTGAGCCAATATCAATTAAGTGTGATAACACCAATGCAATTAACATCTCCAAGAATTTGGTAATGCATTCACGAAAAAAACACATTGCTATCAGATATCATTTTTTGAAAGAGAAAGTTGTTGAAGGTGAGGTTAAGCTGGATTTTGTTCCAAATACAAAGAAAGTAGCAGATATCTTCACAAAACCATTGCCCAAGGATTTTTTTGAATACATTCGCAATAAATTGGGAGTGGTGACCCTTCCCAAGAAGTGGTTAGCTACAGAGATCACATTCTTAGGGGGAGCATTGAAGTATTTGTTTATCTTCTTGCTCATGTTCTTGTTTATTACTAAGTGTAATAATTTTTTCTTGAGAATGTTGTTCTTGGACTCGGGAGTTCCTTTGGTATTATTGTCCAAAGGGGAGAAGAGCTACAGGAAGTTATAGTCGCCATTGTTGCCAACAATTCCAAAGGGGAGATTGTTGAGCAAAGTGCAGCAATAGGATTGTCATTTTGTCAACACAATCACTAGATCATTTGATTCAAAGCAAAGAAGTTCCTGCACACAAATAGGAAGTTGAGATCTCGAATATGTGTTTTTTCCAAAAAGACCTAAGTGGCCCACATGCAAAAATTCAAAGAAAAATACAAGGAAAGTGTCGTGATATCGAGACATATTCAGAAAATAGGAAAATTGTCACAATTTCATGACATATTCAAGTTTTTTTTTCTTGGGTTCTCTTTTACTTGATTATTTTTTTTTTTTATTTGCTTTTTTACTTGCATTAGTTTTAAAGGAACCCATTCCCCCCTCTCAGTTAACAAAAAAACATAAATAATTAATAAACATAATTCATATTAAATAATATTTTATTTGAGTCTATATTGGCTACCATTTTTATTTTATATACTTGTCACTATTTGCTTGCATGTACCAACATTCATATTTACTTGCATGTGCATGCTTGTCTTTTCTTGGACTACCTATTGTATATTAATTCATGTATCCATGATGAAAGAAAATAATGATCCTAGTAAACAGATTATTTTCATTTTACTAGGCGAATAATTCAAACAAATCCTCTTAGTCCCATATTGTAAATTATTCATGGTTCACACAACATAATCTATCTCAAAATATTTCATCTATCTTCCCTCAAGATTTATATTCATCTATTACTTTATCTCTACTATCTATTATATAACTTCATGCGTGCTAAATTCAATGAGGTTTATATATGTTGATGGAAACATCATTCCACTCTATATTCATCTATTATCGCATCAATCTCTTGTTGCATGATGAATACTGTGATCTTTGCAAGTACTAATGGTAATATAGATATTATTTATGTAATATTCTAATCTTCAATTACTTGTCACCTAATGAATACTATGAGGTTCATAGGTGTGGTGTTTATGACAAGATGAATCTTAGAATATTGTATCTCCTATGTATACCCATGCATAGGTAAAACATGTATATAGTAGATACTTCCTCCTCATTGAGGGTATAATATACAATGATCAAATAATTATCATATTTAACCCCACTAAAATATCTAATCTAATCATCATAATATATAATTATCATCCAGTTATGTATCATTAGTGTAGATTAAATGTCATAAATTTTTATTATCAGTATATCATGCATCATTAATCGAATGAAATATTCCTCATAACATAATCTCAATCATATAAACTAACCATCATCATCATAGACATAGACATATAGTAACATATAAGACAAGCCATAATGTATATATATCACATTAAAAGAGTCATCATTAATCACTAAAGACCATTGTATATATACATGAAAATATGTATATACATCAAGTCTCTGAAATATATAATATAATGCATGATATACATTCTTATACACTGTAGATAATATACATAAAAAAAGTTACAAAAAATATCCAAACAAATCCTTTGTAAGGGCAGCTAGCTCTCTAAACCCATTTTAGGTGTTCCTATTGTTCCTCTTCATTGCACTAATTGTGTCATCCTAACTTACCTCTAATACTATCACATCATAAAACATGAGTGTGTTTGTGTCTATGTCTATGTTCCTATAGGTGAAGGTAAATAATGAAATGAAAGGACTACACACGGTATACAATACAATAGTGAATCACCTATTTAATCTCCATCTATAGGTCTCCTTATACCCAAGATAACTTTGTCATATATCTTTGCTAGACAACAACCATATGATCTAGCAAGATTTTGACTAGTTAGTTATCACCAATCCCACCTACTATTACAACCTTTGCCATTGCTAAATATTGCTCTATAGTTATACTCTAGATAGTCCATTATATCACCATGAATTACTCTATCATTTGGTGCATATTCACTACCATACTATGAGTATATCCTATAAACATACAACCTACCATGTTAGAGAATCTATCTCTACCTACATAGCAAACTATGGTAATCTACTAGGTCTCATCTCACTTATTATAAGCATTATAAATGTTGACAATGATGCTAGCGTTAATACACCACTTCTATTACCTTCTTTATAGATATTAGTGGAGCACTCTATACTACCTCACCAGGGATGGTGTTAATCACTACACCCTCCTATCCCTCTATCCTAACCTCAACCACTTCCCTATCCATAGACCAATAATGGTTACCTTCAAGGAGTAGATGATCTGATATCATTCCATTAACCATTGCTCATCCTAGGATCATTATTTATAGGATTTTATATTACCAAATCATTAATTTTTGGCTCAATATAGGATTTTGGGTTTCACTATAGTCCAAAATCCCTCTCCCATGTGTAACTTTGATAAAAAAATAGATCCCCTTAGAATCTATTATTGCTTCATCGACTAGATGACCATGGTATAAAAAAGGAAAATATTTCATTCTCCTTGTTGTCCTAATAGACACTTGACTCATCTAACATGAGCCTATTGGAATCCATCCTTCTACCAGTTAAAATAATACATGTAGGATCACAATATGACTTGCTTCTATTGTAAATCACCAATGGTTATCCTAATCATATCTAAGATACCCCTATAGAGCCTCCCCTACCCTATCTTAAAATGGTAATACTATCAATATTTAGTTGGATCATTAGGTTTTACTAGATTCATTAGTATCCCTAATAAAATCATGGTACCAATATGCTTCTAGTACCATAGTTGGAGTAATTTAAAATATGAGATGCCCCTCCCCTATCTATATATGATCTAGTGTAGAGAATGGTATAGTTGTATAATCACCATAGAGACTATGTTGATACTATCTATTGCTTAAGTCTATCTACCACCACCTCCCCTATGTCTAATGCACCACCCTCTTGTTGTTGTCATTGATGAAAACTCCCAACACCAAGGCCCATAGTAAGGTGGCTTGCCTATCTAAGTAGCCCCCTATATAGGGAATATTAATATCAATGCTAGATATAACTACAAGAAAGTCTAATTCCCTCATAAACCATTGTAATCTCCTTCTCTAGTATTTTTTGATCTAGATCAGTGCTCGTCTATTAAAAATTTATTTTTTTCATACATCCTTGAGTATGATAGTGAGCTTCCCACATGAGAATTGAAAATAATTTATTTTTTAACACTATCTCTAGACTAGGGTCATTAGTAAGGCTTGGTTGAACTTGAATTTGGAATTAGGGCTATGTTTTAAATATCTATTACCACTAGAAATGTATGGGCAATGAAACCAAATAATACATGGATGGTTGCAACTGCATGCAACCATTTATTTTTACAATCAGTGTTATGTGTAAGGGGTTGGCCCTAAAATGTATTTATAAAAATTTGGCAAATCTATTTCAAAATCTAGGTGAATAGTGTTAAAACTCATATAGAAGGTTCACTATTATTAGGGGTAATGTTGGAAATTTAAACTTAAAATGGTCAAATATTTATAAAATTGGGGTGAATTGACCCAAAACAAATTTGCACCCAAAATTTTTTGGCTAATGGTCCCTGGTCAAGGGTCCCAAATATTAGTCAATTCCAAATTTTAAAAATCCTAATTCTAGCCAATTTGGCATTAAATAGCTACTATAAATAACCCTATCTACAATCTAGGGTCTATACCATCTTCCACAACTAGGTGAAGCAATCGAGTTTGTTAGCCTTGATGGTTACACAATAAACTAAAAAATATACTAATATCTAAAGTAGGAAAAAGTGGCACCCCTTGTAAAAAGTGTTATTGAGTGGTAAAAGCATCATCGAATAATGAAAGCATTTTGTAGATGGTGAAATCCCTTCTATGTGGTAAAAGCATCACCCAGGCATTAAAGTAGTATCAACATGTAAAAGCATTGTCCATTTTTTTGTGCATGTGTTTAAAGATAAAAAACAAAATATTTAATCTATGTTTTGGGTTCTTACCTAGATATGGGGTCATCCTAAATTCATGTATCATCTTACTTTGTTTGCTTAGAGTGGTGGTCGCATGTGATGTGCCATAAAATAATATGAGAAAATTAGGGTTCTAGAGAGTTGTTCTTCTCTATGATAAAAATTATATAGTTTTAACCCCCTAACATTTTACCCCTATATTTTCCTATCCCATTTTTATTTTTTTGCATGATTCTTTATCACAACACTAATATGAATCATGGTCAAGTCATATTTCTCAATCTAACTTGATTTTTTCTTTAAAAATTGATGGCACACATTAGAACATCACAACATTTAATGTTATTAAAAATATAAAATTTAACATAATATTTAATTAAGTGATCAAAAGTATTAGTTATCTTATATTACTAATCCTAAGCCACAAAAAATATTTTTGTGCCAAAATTAGGGTGTCAATGTTAGTCTTTAATGCATTCATCATTCAATAAATGCATCAAAAAAGGGTAAATATAGACAAAAAATTTTGAGTGCATTGTTAATCTCTAAATTTATCAATACATTCATCAATCAACTAATCAATCATCTAAACTGAAATAATCTTGCTCAATACAAATTTAGAATAATTTATTGCTTTGAAAGTAAAACTGCCAAGGCATGACCAAAAGTGCTAACAATACTTTTGCTCCCTAGTAGTGCATTTGTAAAATTTACCTTTTTAATCATTTCCACCTAATTTGACTAAAAATTATCATCTTGGTAAAAGTGTTGGAGCATTAGCCCCATAAATGCTATCACACCCTAGGTTTATTGATTTTCAAACACCAAAAGAAAATATTTTATGGTTACTACCTTCTAATCTATCCACCAAAATGGATGTAATCATATTAGTGTAATTTGCAACCCCAACAAAACTCCAAAATCTAAAATTTATTGTTTTCAACCTCCAATCCCTTAATTGCATCTTAGTAAAACTTCAAAATATTTTCTTTGCTAATCCTATCATCTTCAATGCATATGTTCCCCAAGGAACCATGACATCCTATAAATATAGTACTTGGGGAGATCAATTCATATATTCTTTTAAGAATAACAAAATTCTATCAAAATTTCATAGAAATTCATGTTCAAGTACAAAAGATTATGCTAAAGTCATGCCATTGTCTTGTAAAAGCACTCAAGCTCCAAAGAATTCAATATTTCAATATCTCAAGCTCCCCATATTTCAAGCATTCAAGCAATCAATCTCTCAATCTACCAAGAACTAAGCTTCAAAGTATATTCAAGCAATAAACAAGCTCATTAAGATTCTTCAGTACAAGGGAAATCCAAATTTGGCATCTTGAAGTTACAAGTTTGCTTGGGTTACACTCTTTTACCTTATTATTATTTGTTATTATATTTATTTTATAGATCTATAATATTTGATTTTATTGCATTCTAACTTTGCATTAATTATTATACTTACATATAGTCACCATCTTATTTCTTTGAGAATCTAGCTTGCATCTTGTGTAAGAAATATTTCTATTTTACTACATCTATTATGGACCTTGCACCTTCTAGATCAAGAAGCCTCATGGCATATTTTATGATATCATAAATCTCACATCTAAGCATCAAAATACTACATTCATAGATAAAAGCATTACTAAATTACACGTTTCATGGTGCTATCGCTCTCCATTTCAAAAATAGAGTTCATAGTCATAAAAAGTAAAAAGTGTCATCAATCAACATAAGCATAAATAGTGCTATCACTTGTCTAGTGGTATTTTTCATTGAGCATAAAATACCTATCTTATCATTTATATATTTTCAATATCATCTTCAAATAGGGGTCTAATTATGGCCAAGGGGACCACATAGTCTTCTCTAGCTTAGGTAGACCTCTTTTCTACTAATCTAATATTTTTCCATTTAATTTTCAAGTGAACAAAAGTGCCATCAAGAAGTTGTAGCACTACAATACTTCTACAAGACTAGCAACACTTTACCAACAACACTTTTGTAAAACTATAGTGCTTTTACCTATGTAGAAAAAGGACTAGGATTTTCTAATACAATCTATTCAAATTCAATATTTAGGACTTAGGATTGTTTATTGATTGTTCTATGTCTGTTTTCACTTATTCTTTTTTATTTGTGGAAAACATTCCAAAAGGGATGCCACTTTAGGGTAAGACCCAAGGAGGCAGGGGTATCCATTCCACAAAAAATGCCAAGGACTCGGACCTGGCATACCACCTTTGACATACTCAAGGAGCAAATAAACACACAAAACCAATTTAAAAATAAGTAAATAAAAACAAAGATAATAAAATAAAATAAAAAACATGCTCCTTGAGTGTGTCAAGAACAAAAGCACAAACAAACATGCACAATAAGATAAAATAAACCACAACACAAACCACATAGAAAAATACAAGAACCACATAAAAAAATGCAAACAAGACAAAAACAATAGAACACTCCAAACACAACCCAAAAAAAACATGAAAAATAAACACAACCAAAACCTAAAAAATAAAAAAAATAAAAAACAACCAAAAACAGAAAATAAAGAAAATAAAAAAACATAGAAATCACTCACACATAAAAACACGAAATAACACAAACAAAGAGAAAATCAAGAACAAGAATGCAAAAGACACAAGAACAATAACAAAAAACATAAAAAAAAAAACAAAACACCAAAAACACAAGAACAACAAAAAACAACACAAAGAACACAAAAACAAAATAAAACAAAAGAACCCACCCACCTTAAAAAACTAAAATAAATAAATAAATAAATAAATTTGAACATAACAATGACCTATCTAGACCAGAAGACTATTAAG
>JAQPPZ010011142.1:0-47377 GCA_028583015.1 Wollemia nobilis | reverse complement strand
AGAGTTCTCTTTCTAGATGCATTAACAATCTAACAAGGGTAATATCCTAGGTTAGGATGTGTCATCAATATCAAAGCCCATACTAAGGCATCCTAACATCCACTCACCCTTGGGGTTAATTCCCATTAGATTTTAGCAATTAGGGTATTTTAGGTCATCCCATATTTAGCCTATACCTTAAGCAAGCCTTAATTGGAGACATATAATTCCCTTTGGCACACATATAAGCTCTATACCTTCATACCTAGAGCTCTTATACCAAATGTAACAACCCAAAAATACACAAATAGAAAAATACAAAAATAAGAAAAGTTTTTTTTTTTACTAAGGAGAGAGATTCATGAACCATCCATGAACCCCTAACCCACACTAATATTTACCTAAAGTTTAAATCCCCTAAGTTTTCTTAAAAGCTACATCTCATGAGGTACCCTAACACAAGTCCCATCTATGTAGGTGTATCATGTGTTACTCCAAATAAGCCTATCTATCCCATCACTCTTGATGAGATAAACTTATCACCCTCAATCAATCAAAGGTATACATGCATCACCATACCATACACAAGTCATTATGTGTAGGTATGCTATGATTATTATGAGTTAATCTATCCATATCGTCTACACAATGAGCTATCTTAACTCAGATGTAGTCTCTCCACAACTTAGTCCTTTATCTCCCTAAGGGGGTCTCAATTCCTTTAGATCTCCTATGTTCACCCTAAGGGGTTCTTAATTCCCTTAGGTCACCTCTGAGTTCACCCTAGAACTCTACTCTTTAGTTTTATTATTAAGCAAACAAACAAGTATACATCTAGATACCAAACAAGCAAAACATAGTTACTAAGCATCCAAAAAATAAAGGAAGAAATAGCACTAAAAGAGAATATCCTCAACGAAAAGAGAATCAATTACATAATATAACCACCATGGAAATAAAGTAAAAGTGCCTTCTCTAAACCAAAAAATAGTTATTACATATAATCTTGTATGGTAAATCCTTCATACAACAAATAATATTACATTAACTACATCAGGGATATCTCCCCATAATTCTAGTCTATTTGAGCATAAGTAAATCAACATTAACATAGTTACCTATACTTTGATTCCATTAAAATCCTTGCTCCTCCTTGCTTCCCATGGATTCTTTTTGAGGATAGTAGGGGATCAGGGTACTCATGGTTCAGGATAGGCATACCTCTAAATGCATATAACATTTACTTTACCAAATTGCAACTATACAAAATTCAATTAAGCTTCCAACCATCTAATGCATAGTGAATATCATAAAAGAACCCTTACTTTTACTTTCACCTCTCAAGTACCTGTTGACAATATTGTCACATTCCACCAAGGGGCAGAAAAATTGAAACTTTGTACAATATTTTTTTTCTTGAAAGTTTTCTTTTATTTATAAGTTATAGCAATTTTTATTTCCTTATCACCCCCTGGTGGACAAAATGAAGAGAAAAGAACTTCAGGCCCGAAGCGCTTCAAATCATCACTTCAGGCGAAAATTTTTCCGAGAAAGCAAAAGAAACGCTTCGCACCCGAAGCATTCCCAACAGCTACTTCGGGTGAAAATGTTGCGAAGCGGCATCCAAGTAAGTTTGTCGAAGAAGAAAATATAACCCGAATCGGCTAAGGCAAATAAAATACTTCGGGCCCGAAGTATTTCTAATAGCCACTTCGGCCAGATTTCTCCCGAAGTAGTATAAGTCGAGAAAGTGCTTCGGCCAAAACTCCCTCGAACCACCATTTCAAAAAGAAGATCGGCCCGAAGTGTTTATCTTAACCCATCAGCGAAGCAGTTTTGTCAGCGAAGCAGTGAAGGATAGAGGAGGATCGGCTTCGGCACTCCACACCCCCGAAGTAGTTTTGCGAAGCGAAAATTAGCGAGGCACTTCCAGGAACGCTTCCCGAGTTGGGCATTTTCTCGAGGCAATCATAGAGCCTCATAAATGCATATTTTCTTGCCCGATAAGCCCGCTGCTCATTTTTGGCAATTGGATGCGAAGTATCAGTCCGATAAGGAGAGCCCGACAAGCATGGCTGCCACTCGAGCACCGCACCTACAATCCGAGGACACCCAGGTGGCTCATTTAATGCATCTTTCCCTGGCTGACTCAGTCACCATTACCAGTTTTGGTAGCCGATTTGAGAGGTCATCCGCAGCAGCAGTGAGGAGTTGTTTCTCAGGGCTCGAGGGCATACTCCGATGTTTTGTAATAATGATTCATAGGGTCGGGTCCTCTATAAAAACCTAGGCTTTGCAATGTAAAAATGGGGGGAACTTTCTGCTAGAAAGCTATTGTAACTTGATGTCCTGCGTCTAATACTAAATATTTTTGTACTCCATTTCTCTCTTTTATGCTGCCTTCTATGCTTAATTATTTTTTCTATCTGCATTCGTATACTGAGACTCTGAATCTTGAATCCGGTGTGCGATTGGGGAATGTACCCTGAAATTCGCCCTGATGGATACATAGGAGAGGAAAAGCATCCCTATTGCTTTCTTTTATGCTGCCTGGTGGATCGAGGTTTTTGTTATTCCCTCTTCTTAATCGCTGTTACTCTGAACCCTTAATTACAGTGAGAGAGAGAGGAGAACCCTATGAACCCATCCAGAGGATACATAGGAAGGTCGGCACTGCATTTCTTCCACCTATTCTTGGTGTTCTTTGCTGCTATTCAAGTTATTAGTGAGTGATCGTGCTTCCTGTTCTTCCCCACCTTGAATCATAAATCTCTAACCCTTACCCTTTTTATTTCTTTCTCTAACCCAAACTCCTTTTATCTCTTTCCTGCACTCTTATCTCAAACCCCAAAAGTAGATTAGTATAGGAGCCGGTATTTCTTTGGATATTGGCACGAGGGGCATCTCTTCCCCTCGGCCTTTCAATGTTGGTCACAGGTCCAGGGCGCACAAACCCACTGAAATTCCTTTCCTATGTGGATTTTATGACCAATATTTTTTGGCACGCTCGGTGGGACACAAAGTCCCATATTTGAGAAAATTTCTAGCCCGTCTTTACCGGAGCCAATAGTTCTAACAAAGTTCCCGGTGAGACCCGATCAGTCTCATCCCCTGAGTAGTAGTGAGAATCGATGCTCTCATTACTAAGAGACTCTTAGCATCTGGCAACTCTATTTTACCCGAGAATCTTCAAGTCGTAAAGACTAGTACTAAAGCCTGTGCCTTCATGCAAACAAGATGGAGAGTTAGGAATAGAGGAGAGGAAACCAATTTCTTTGAACTTGATATCGACGCCTGTGGGGAATGCTCTAGGTTAGTTACCCCCAAATATCTCTTACGTGGGACGTCATCGCAAGAGGCTACTATTGACGAGCAAGGCCTAACTTTTGATAGCACAACAGCTAGTTTTCCTCCGAATCCTCCCAACTCATCGAAGCATCCTAGTGCCTCCATTCCCTTTGGCCTTCCGACAAGCAACCCAAGAGGAACTTCGGGGATTTCTATTCCGTAGAACCCAGGCACAAATATGGCACAACAACAACAACAATAACAACAGTAGCAACCATTGCCCAAATTATTTCTAGCATGGAATTCTTCGTCACCGTTGAATCTCACGGGCCAAGGGCAAGTTCCACCTGCTGCAATAAAAAAACTCTCGACGTTTGATGAAACCGAAAAGACTGCTCTGGAGCATATCCAGGACATCATTTCCCTAGCGGCAATCCATGATATCATAGAAGAGCAAGTGATGGTGAAGCTCTTGGTTCTCTCCCTTAGAGGAAAGCTCCTCTATTGGTACAGATCTCTGCCACCTGGCACTATTACGGGATGGGACCAGTTAGCCGGGAAGTTGATGCAAGGTTTCAACGAGTCCGTCGATCCAACTTCTCTTCTATAGCAATTCACTTCAATCCAAAGACATCCACAAGAAGAGATTACAGACTTCAATGTTAGGTTCACTCGAACCTGGCAAAAAGTCCTAGTTGGACTTCGCCCAACTGACGAAGCCATGGCATACTACTTCCTTCGGGCCTTCAATCCTGATATCGGCCTTATGATAAGGTACTCTAATTTCAATACCTTTCCAGATTTGTATGGGTTGGCCAAAAAAGAAAAAACGAACCTCATAGCCATGGGTAAACTCCCTCAAAGAATGCCAATGCCCATACTCCCTGAGTTCCTTCAAGCCCAGTATGCGAGCGCAGTCGCTCCACAGATTTCTGCAATCCTCGCATATCCGATCTCATCTTGGAACCCGAATCCTGTTGTGTCGCAGATCACGGCTCCATAGATACATTTCCCCAAACTTTCAACTACGCCACCCACTATCACTCCAACATTTCCAATGTTGCCAGCACCCCTCCAACATCCTGCCCTACCTCTGATATTGACCATGGCTTCTTTACCATCAGTTCCCAAGGTCAATGATATGCAAGCCAAGATATTGCAAGAAATGTAATCATTAAATGCCACAGTACAGACCTTGTCCAATGACATGACCATTTTCAAGAAGAAGCAAGCGCAACAAGAGTTTATACCAAGAAGGTCTTATCCCATGCCTGCACTTACCAAAGATCAAGCGGTCCATCAAGGAAAAGCTTCAACAAGAAATGCTACGATAGAAGAAGTCCCAAGCACTTCCGATCATGTATACTAGTTCTCTACATGTAATGATCCTCATGAGGAAAATGCATGCATGTTACATCAACACTACGTGCAGACGCTAACAAGCAGTAGTCAAGGTGGTCAAGTCAATGTCATCAGATAGTTGGATCATAACTTGTCAATCGGCAAGGAAGAGCCAGTCGCGGTCCTTACCAGGGGAGGTAAAAGGTCAATAGAGGTGGATGCTACTCAGATCGCCCCTTTAAAGGTACATGCTCAATTTGAAAAGGGACAACCATCCTCTTCAGCCTCGAGCGAAGCTCCTCCACCAGCTCCAGTCAAGGAAAAGGCCTAAAAGGCCACTGTCGAACCACCTCAGGTGGAGACCAAAGAACAGGCTAAGGAGAAGCTCAAGTTTCCCTCGCTCACCAAGTGACAAAGGGTCAAAGCAACAGAGCAATATCGCACCAAGTACAAACCAAGAAAGGAACCTAAGGTGCATAGCTCCCCAGCCTACAACATTGTAGAAGAGTTGAAGATAATTCTAGCCAAAATTAGCTTGTATGATGCTCTGTAGCTTCCCAAACAAGTGGACCTATTACAAGAATCCTTGAAGAGGATTAATACAAGGAAGGCAAAGCCACCCACCCTGGTGCAGACCCTGTCTGTGTCCATCATGGGGAAAAATAGACCACCACCGTTCTACCTATCCCTACAAATGGAAGGATACATCATGCATAACTGCATGATAGATTCTGGAGCTGTGACGACAGTAATGCCGAAGGTGGTATGCAAGGAAATGGGTATGGATTACACACGAAGCAGTCACAGAGTCCTCCAGTTGGACGGTACCCCAGTGAAGACTGTAGGTGTCATCAAAGATATTCCTATTCAGCTACATAAGACACCTCAAATCATAGTCATACAAGAGGTGGTAGTCGTGGACATTGAGCCTTACTTCAGCATGTGCCTGTCAAGGGAGTTCACGGCAAAGCTGGGTGGATATCTGTCCATGGACTACACTCATCTGGAGATCCCCTTCAAAGTGAAGAAGGTGAAGATCTATAATGAAAAGCCTTCTATGTTCCTGGTTGAGAAGATGTCCGAAGAAGAAAGCAGTGGCCCTGTGCATACGATCGCGGAGGAACTAGAGCACGTGGATTTGGTCTAGGAATCCCTCGCACAGTTGTGTTGTGAAGATGAATTTTCATTGGCAGATTTCAATGCCATGATAGAGACTGAGGTGGGGTGCTACACCATCGCCAAGTCCGATAAACCAGCTAAAATTGGAGGAAAGGTTTCTGCTCAAGAAGGACTATGGAAATTGTTCATCGACGGTGCCCGATGCAAAAACGACGCTGGGGCAGGAATCCTTATGATTTCACCATCCGGTAAGCAAAAGGAATATTGCTACCGATTGACATGGAGCTGCACCAACAATGCAGTAGAGTATGAAGCCTTGTGCTTAGGACTCAGGAAAGCTGACAAGTTAGGCATAAGGCATCTTCAAATCTTCAGAGATTCCAAACTAGTTTGCAACCAGGTCACCAACAAATGCTCTTCAAAGAAACACTATCTTAAATCATATCGCAATAGGGTATGGGACCTATTTGACCAGTTTGAATCTCTCAATATACAGTCTATTCCGCGAGAAAAGAATCGACATGCAGATGTCTTAGCATCCATCGCAGCCCGATATTCTCTAGTGGATGATATGGTGCATAAGTCGAAGGCTGTAAGGATGATCTATAGACCCTCTATCCCTGACAGAGATTTACACTAGTAAGTTTTTGACAACGACAAGCAGATCATCAATTTCATGATCCAAGAAGCCGCTACAGTCGAAGACCGAAGCCCGAATGAAGAAGAATATGAAGGATTGGTCCAGTTGAAGAACAACCACGTTCCCAAGGGATTGATCATTCTTTAGAGCCTTTTCGATCAAAATGATCGATCGCTCTCCCACAGGATTTAGATCAATGCGCAGTAATATCAAGATTTAGAACTGGAACCTGGGAAAGTAATAAAGGTCAGGACCGATTGTACCTCGGAAGAAAAAGAGCGAATCTGATGTTTGTGTAAGAAATACCCAGATATCATGGCATGGTCTTATCATGACCTCAAGGGATATGATCGACAACTGATCCAACATACAATCGAATTACAAGAAGGGGCCAAACCTTTCTGACATAAGCAAAGGTCGGTTAATCCAAAGATAAAGGTTCTAATGAAGGCCAAACTGCTAAAGATGCTTGAAGCAAAGATCATTTATCCCATAAAGCATTCTTCTTGGGTAGCGAACTTGGTCCCTATTAGAAAAAATAACGAAGACATTCGATTATGCATGGACTTTCACAACCTGAATCATGCTTCCCTCAAGGACCACTATCCTCTCCCACAGATCGATCAGATCTTGCATTCGGTGGCTGGAGCTCAACGATTCTCCCTGCTTGACGGTTTCTTTGGATATAATCAAATTTGGGTCAGGGACGAAGATCAGCATAAGATCGTGTTCACAACCAAGTGGGGCACATTCGCCTACCAGTGAATGCATTTTGGCCTCTCGAGTGCGGGAGCTACTTTCCAGAGGGCGATGGACCTTGCTTTTGGCGAGCTTCTGAACAAGGTTATCGTTATCTATTTGGATGACATGACCGTCTTCTCTCGAAGGAGAGAAAACCACCCAGAACATCTTCAACAAATTTTTGAAAAATGTCGAGAATTTTGCATTTCAATCAATCCAAAAAATTCTATCTTCACAGTCAACGAAGGAAAGCTGCTGGGACATGCAATTTCAAAAAATGGTCTCACCGTGGATCCTGACAGAGCCGAAGCTCTGATGAAGCTTCCAATCCTAGCAGATAAAAAAAGCCTTCAATATTTCTTTGGTCAAATTAACTTCGTAAGGAAGTTCATCCTAGACTTCGCCCAGGTCATTAATCCGATGTCTGAGCTTTTAAAGAAGGGCACAGAATTCATCTGGACAGAAGAAAGGAGAAAGGCATTCAAAGAAATCAAGGCCCGAATTGTTCAGGCATCGGTCTTAATCAACCCCGACTACAGCCGAGATTTTATCCTGTATGCAATAGGAGAACCTGAAATCTATGTAGCGGTCTTAACGCAAAAGGGG
Source organism: Wollemia nobilis (assembly GCA_028583015.1). Classification (NCBI taxonomy): domain Eukaryota; kingdom Viridiplantae; phylum Streptophyta; class Pinopsida; order Araucariales; family Araucariaceae; genus Wollemia; species Wollemia nobilis. Next base: position 39,663 of record JAQPPZ010011142.1, on the reverse strand, counting down.
GAAGATGGAGAGGAACATCCCATCATGTTCCTCAGCTAGATAATCAATCCCCATGAAGAAAAGTATAATTTCATCGAGCATCAAGTGCATGTAGTAATGAAGTCTCTCAGGAAATTCAAACAGTTCATTTCTCAGAGTCGAACCACAATCTTCGTTATTCACCCCGATGTGCGTAGTTTCATTCTTCAAGGAGAACTAGGAAGCAAGAGAGCTGGTTGGGTGAGTCTGTTGGCAATTTTGGGTACCTTGAGTACATTGCCTTTGCTCAAGTATAGTTGTTGTCATTGATGTCAAAGGAGCTCTTGGTAGTTGTTGTCTTTGATGTCAAGGAATACTTGAAGCAATTTGATTTGTTGTCTAAGTATGTGTTTTGATGAAGGTTTCAGCTGGTCAATAAGTCTCCAAGAAAATCGGAGTAGCCCGAGTTGCAAAAGATCAAGAAAAAGATAAGTTAGAAAAAGTTTGCAGGCGGCTGGAAAAACTGTCGCGATTTCGCGACATGTTTTAGGAGAGAGAAAGTTCTGGCAAAACTGTCACGATTTCGTGACATGCTGGAAGGCAGAGGCAAAGCTGGCAAAACTGTCACGATTTCGCGACATGTTTTAGGAGAGAGAAAGTTTGGGCAAATCTGTCACGATTTCGCGACATGTTGGAAGGCAGAGGCAAAGCAGGAAAAAGTGTCACGATTTCGTGACAAGTTTCAATGAAGTTGTACGGATGAGAAAGTGTCGTTGTTTTTGTTTCGGATGCGAAAGTGTCACGATTTCGTGACAAGTTGAGTTGGCAGTGTTGAGTTGCAGAAAGTGTCACGATTTCGTGACAGGTTTCAAAGAAGTTGTACGGATGCAAAAAGTGTCACGATTTCGTGACAGGTTGAGTTGGCAGCTTGCAGATGGCGAAAGCGTCATGATTTCATGACATGTTCCAGTTTCACGAGCAGTTGGCAGAAAAGAGCTTAAGGCAGCGAAAGCGTCACGATTTCGCGACATGTTCCATTTTCGCTAGTGCAAACCGAGAAAAGGTTGAAGAAGCAAGAAGCGTCACGATTTCATGACAGAGTTGCTGATGACGTCAGCAAAAGCAGATGTGTCACGATTTCATGACAAGAGCAGAGAGTAAGGCCCTGCAGACTAAAGCGTCATGATTTCGTGACAAGAATCATGATGACGTCAGCAAAGTCAGAAGGCGTAGCGATTTCGTGACAACAAACCAAAGAAGGCGCACAACAGGCAGTAGTGTCACGATTTCACGACAACAAGTAATACAAGGTGTACGACGGACAAAGGCGTAGCGATATCGTGACATGTTTGAGTTTCACGCTAGGAAAGCTACAGAACAGCAGAGGCGGTTGAAGCCGACGGAGTTAACCTTTGTCGACGAAGTGTAAGGTTGTGCAATCGATGATTGTTTTAAGGATATACAACCGACTAAGATCAAGAATTTAATCATGAATTATTGCTATAAAAGGAGGACTATTTTTGAGTGTCAAGGATCGAATGTGTGTGTTGAGTTTGCGCAAGTGAAGTCTGCTGTGCGCAAAGAGCAGTCGTATCGAATCGATCGAAGTGTGCGTTCGTAAGTGTGACTTTCGTAGAAGCAGAGTGCGGGAAGAAGTTTGATCGAGGAGAAGCAGACTGTGCGAAGAGAGTGTTGTTGTGATTACACATAGGCGCATAAGTTGTTGTGCGATAGAGTGTTGCAGTGTTTGCGAAGACTGTGTAGAGGTTGGAATTTGAACAAGGGCAGCTGTGATTGCGACTGAGTTCACGTAGTCTGTGTAAAGAAAGCAAAGTGCGCGAAGTAGATGTTGCTGTAATTGTGAATTGTTGTGAAGGACGAACTATGATCAATTGCTGCTGTATATTTTACAAAGACTGTGTTGCTATGTTTTTCATAGAAACACGCGAAGTCTGTGCTACTGTGTTTTCGTAGAAGCAAATAAGTTGATTGAGTGCTGCTGTATTTGCGCAGTCAGTGAAAAATTGTTTTCGACCAAGTGCAGAAAAGAATAGAGGAAGAGGACAAAATTTTGCCAGATCGAAGGACTGTGTTTGGTACAGAAAAGAGGACCAGCTTTGCAGTGATAGAGTTGAGGACAGAGATCTCCAGCCAGAGCAGGGAAGACAGGTGTCTTCTGTGGACAGAATTCCACTTGCTAAGGGCAGAGGAGGTAGAGGTCTTCTAGAGGATCACCAAAGCAGAATTAGGGGAAGGTGTCTCCTTTGAGCTGAGGCTCATAAACATTGTAATCGGGAAGGATTCCCAGAGGACTATGATACAACTTTTATAAGAAAATTTTTATCCGTGGAGTAGCCCACCTTGGGTGAACCACGTAAATTGTTGTGTCTCTTTGTGGATTGCATTTTGTGCATTGTTTTACTGCTATTATTACTGCTATCTTTATTCTGCATGTTAATGGTTTGAAAGTTGTATTGATAGATAAAGTTAAAAGTGGTCTTATACTTGTTCACCCCCCCTCTCAGTATAAGCTTGTGTTCTTCAATTGGTATCGAGCCAGTGCCTTCGAAAAGTTTAACAGCTTGAAGGAAAAGTTTGCAAAGAACACAATGGACTACTCAAGTGGCAATGCAGCACCTATTCTGGATGGATCAGATTTCGGTCTGTGGAGTGCAAGAATGAAAGTCTATCTTATGGCTCTTGGCAATGAGGTATGGGAAGTTATTGAAGATGGGTACACCATTCCTGCAAATGGTCCTTACACTAAAGAAGATAGGCTTCTACATCACAACAACTCAAAAGCCATGAATGCAATCCTGAAAGGTTTACAGAAGGCTGATCTTACCAAAGTTATTCACTGCAAGACAGCTAGTGAAATGTGGAAACAATTGCAGGTTGTTCATACAGGTGATGCAAATGTCCGAAAGGCCAAATTGAGACATTTTAAAGGTATGTTTGAACAACTCAAGATGAATGATGATGAAAATATTAGTGACTACATGCTTCGGATGGATGAGATTGTGAACTCCATGAAAGACTTAGGTCTTGAACTTGCTGAAAATGATGTGTGTGATAAGATTTTAAGATCCCTTCCAAATAGATTTAGTGAAAATATTTCTGCTATTGAGGAAGCTAAAGATTTAGATAAATTGAAAAAGGATGAGCTCCATAGTATTCTTGCAGCATTTGAGTTGAGAACTCAAGTGAAAGTTGATGTAAAGAAAGAAGCAGCTTTCAAAGCTACCAAGAAATCAAAAGGCAAACAGATTCAAGAAAGTGATGAGTCTTCTAGTGAGGAAGAGGCATATTACAACAAGAAAGGCAACTTTTCCGAGAAAGCACAAAAGCAAGAAAAATATAAGATGTTTCAATTGTGGGAAATTTGGTCATTATGCTACTGATCGTATCTTGTTTCCAAAAATGAAAGTGATGAAGATATACAGGATGTTAAGAGCAAGGATTCTGAAAAGTACAGGTATTACAATAAGAGCAAAGATGAGTACAACAATCACAAGAAAAGCAAATATGAGTACAACAATCATGGAAAGAGGCATTCTCACAAGAATAAAAAGAGCTTCTACTTAGACAAAGCAAGTAAGTGTTCTAGCAGTGATAGTGAAAGTTCCTCTAGTGATGATGAAAATGAGATGTTGTTCATTTCAGAAAAAGAGGAAGAACCGAAACATAAATTCATTATCATGAAATGTTTTAGATGTGGAAATTTTGGGCACCTTGAGGATAATTGCAAAAATAATGATTTGGCTGCTAGTATGTATGAGGATGCTTCAGAAAACTTCAATGAAGATGCATGTATGGTTTTTGAAAAAGGTAGCACCTCTAGTGATAAGAAATCTGAAAAAGGCCGTGATAATTCAAAGTGCCATCAAATAGAGGATCTTGAATGTGAACTCAATAATGCTCTTAGTGTTCTGAAAAAGGAAAGAAAAAAGAATGATAGACTCAAGATTAAATTAGATGAATGTTGTATGGAGAGAGATGAACTTATAGAAAATCTTGAAGTCTCTATGGCTAAGTCACAAGAACTCAGGAATGAGTTGGATTCTAAAATTATGGAGTATAGTGAGTTAGAACAGGAAATGGCTTCTTTGAAAGAAGAAAATAAAGAGTACAAGGATAAGCTCTACAGATTTCAGGATAGCTCCAAGAAGGTTCAATTTCTCATCAAAGGACAAAGAAGTCCAACAGATAAAACAGGTCTCGGTTTTGTTGAGCCGCACAAGAAACAGGTTGGGGAATCGAGCAAGAAATTTCAACAGGAAGTGAGTTCTGATGCAGAAAGTACTTCAGTTCATGAATCCGTAAGTGATAGATACGCAGAAATAGAAAACGATATTCAGATTGAGAAGAAGAAGTTTTCGGGACCCATGAAGTCGAATAAAAGAAAATTTCACGGCACTTGTTTTGCGTGTCACAGATTTGGTCACATGGTTGTACATTGCATGACTCAAGTGAAGAAAGTAAATGACAGTTTCAGGAGACGTAATTTCTTTCAAGGGTATTGCTACTCTTGTCAACAATTCGGGCACAAGGCAATTTTTTGCAAGGCAAATAACAGGAACTGGGTTAGTCAAAACAGGCGGATTCAAAGAACAGCCATGCCTGAAAGAAACAATATTGTTACTTGCTATAAGTGCAACAATGAAGGTCACCTAGCTAGACATTGTAGAGCTGATCTTTCGAGATACAGGAACAGGAACAACAGTATGAACAAGTCCAAGAATCAAAGCATGGATAAGAACAGGAATGACAACAGAAACAAGAAAAGTAATATGGACAGGTTCAAGGATCAAGGTATGGAGAAAAATAGGAATGATGAAAGGAACAGGAACAACAGTATGAACAGGTCCGAGGATCAAAACAGTAACAAGAACAACAATGTGGAAAAAGAATTCAAGAGAAGGCCCGACAAAGAAATAGTAGACATTAATGATGATGAGTGTCTAATGGGAGTTTCACTCCCAACCCTATTTTAAATCACCTTAATAGAAGGTGGGGGAGGGACTAAGCTAAGAGACTCATTCTTAGTCCCAAACCCCAAAGGTGACCCTTTGCCATTGATGACAAAGGGGGAGAGATTTGAGTAAGGGGGAGAGATATGTGTAAGGGGAAGTGCTTCAAGTGAAGAGAAGAGCTTCAAGTTAGGGGGAGCAAAAACTTCAAATACAGATTCTCAGTTGTTGGATCAGTTGGTTCAGTTTTGACTCTTGAGATATGTTTTTAGTTAAGGGTTGCCATCAATGACAAAGGGGGAGATTGTTGGCAATTTTGGGTACCTTGAGTACATTGCCTTTGCTCAAGTATAGTTGTTGTCATTGATGTCAAAGGAGCTCTTGGTAGTTGTTGTCTTTGATGTCAAGGAATACTTGAAGCAATTTGATTTGTTGTCTAAGTATGTGTTTTGATGAAGGTTTCAGCTGGTCAGTAAGTCTCCAAGAAAATCAGAGTAGCCCAGTTGCAAAAGATCAAGAAAAAGATAAGTTAGAAAAAGTTTGCGAGGGCTGGAAAAACTGTCGCGATTTCGCGACATGTTTTAGGAGAGAGAAAGTTCTGGAAAAACTGTCACGATTTCGCGACATCTTTGGAAGGCAGAGGCAAAGCTGGCAAAACTGTCACGATTTCGCGACATGTTTTAGGAGAGAGAAAGTTTGGGCAAATCTGTCACGATTTCGTGACATGCTGGAAGGCAGAGGCAAAGCAGGCAAAAGTGTCACGATTTCGCGACAAGTTTCAATGAAGTTGTACGGATGCAGAAAGTGTCACGATTTCGTGACAAGTTGAGTTGTTGAGTTTAGAAGTTGTACGGATGGAAAGTGTCACGATTTGGGGAAGTGTCACGGATTTCATGACGGTTTCAAAGAAGTTGTATGGATGCGAAAGTGTCACGATTTCGACGACCAGGTTGAGTTGGCAGCTTGAGGATGGCGAAAGCGTCACGATTTCGTGACATGTTCCAGTTTCACGAGTAGTTGGCAGAAAAGAGCTTAAGGCAACGAAAGCATCACGATTTCGTGACATGTTCCATTTTCGCTAGTGCAAACCGAGAAAAGGTTGAAGAAGCAAGAAGCGTCGCGATTTCGTGACAGAGTTGCTGATGACGTCAGCAAAAGCAGATGTGTCACGATTTCATGACAAGAGCAGAGAGTAAGGCCCTACAGACTAAAGCGTCATGATTTCATGACAAGAATCATGATGACGTCAGCAAAGTCAGAAGGCGTAGCGATTTCGCGACAACAAACCAAAGAAGGCGCACAACAGGCAGTAGTGTCACGATTTCGTGACAGCAAGTAATACAAGGTGTACGACGGACAAAGGCGTAGCGATATCGTGACATGTTTGAGTTTCGCGCTAGGAAAGCTACAGAACAGCAGAGGCGGTTGAAGCCGACAGAGTTAACCTTTGCCGACGAAGTGTAAGGTTGTGCAGCCGACGATTGTTTTAAGGATATACAGCCGACTAAGATCAAGAATTTAATCATGAATTATTGCTATAAAAGGAGGACTATTTTTGAGTGTCAAGGATCGAATGTGTGTGTTGAGTTTGCGCAAGTGAAGTCTGCTATGCGCAAAGAGCAGTCGTATCGAATCGATCGAAGTGTGCGTTCGTAAGTGTGACTTTCGTAGAAGCAGAGTGCGGGAAGAAGTTTGATCGAGGAGAAGCAGACTGTGCGAAGAGAGTGCTGTTGTGATTACACATAGGCGCATAAGTTGCTGTGCGATAGAGTGTTGCAGTGTTTGCGAAGACTGTGTAGAGGTTGGAATTTGAACAAGGGCAGCTGTGATTGCGACTGAGTTCACGCAGTCTGTGTAAAGAAAGCAAAGTGCGCGAAGTAGATGTTGCTGTAATTGTGAATTGTTGTGAAGGACGAACTATGATCAATTGCTGCTGTATATTTTACAAAGACTGTGCTGCTGTGTTTTTCATAGAAACACGCGAAGTCTATGCTACTGTGTTTTCGCAGAAGCAAATAAGTTGATTGAGTGCTACTGTATTTGCGCAGTCAGTGAAAAATTGTTTTTGACCAAGTGCAGAAAAGAACAGAGGAAGAGGACAAAATTTTGCCAGACCGAAGGACTGTGTTTGGTACAGAAAAGAGGACCAGCTTTGCAGTGATAGAGTTGAGGACAGAGATCTCCAGCCAGAGCAGGGAAGACAGGTGTCTTCTGTGGACAGAATTCCACTTGCTAAGGGCGAGAGGAGGTAGAGGTCTTCTAGAGGATCACCAAAGCAGAATTAGGGGAAGGTGTCTCCTTTGAGCTGAGGCTCATAAACATTGTAATCGGGAAGGATTCCCAGAGGACTATGATACAACTTTTATAAGAAAATTTTTATCCGTGGAGTAGCCCACCTTGGGTGAACCACGTAAATTGTTGTGTCTCTTTGTGGATTGCATTTTGTGCATTGTTTTACTGCTGTTATTACTGCTATCTTTATTCTGCATGTTAATGGTTTGAAAGTTGTATTGATAGATAAAGTTAAAAGTGGTCTTATATTGTTCACCCCCCCTCTCAGTATAAGCTTGTGTTCTTCATGACCAAAATCCAAGAGTTCGATATTGAGATCAAGCCCACCAAGCTAGTTCGTGGACGCACATTATGTCAAGAGCTGGCGAAGAACGCAACGACCTAAATAACAAACTGTCAGTCGAATGACTTGTCAATAGGAGAATGCCTCGCTAATCAGGAAGAGGCCGAGAGAGATTGGGTCGACGAGATAGTGGAATATTTCAACACTGGCAGATGCCCCTCACATCTGAATGCTTCGCAGCGAAGACATTTCAGGATGCGGTCCACCCGATACACTATGCACCCAGAAGGCCTATTTTTTAGGAACATTGACAGCATCCTCCTCAGATGCATAAAAGATGATGACAAGAGGAGAATCCTGGCGAATTTCATTCAAGACTATCTAGAGGACACTTTGCTGGAAGGGCGACGGTGCTAAAAATAATCAAGGTAGGTTACTATTGGCCCACCCTCTTTGCCGATGCCTTCTCCATTTGCCGAAGGTGCGAGCAATGCCAGAGATTCACCGGCCAAAGCATAAATGCTTCGATGCCACTCCGACCGATACAAGTGGAGGCCCCCTTTCAGTAATTGGGACTAGATTTTATAGAAGCCATATCGCCAAACTCCTCCGCTGGGCACAAATTCATTCTGACTACGACGGATTACTTCACCAGGTGGGCCGAGGCAGTTCCCACAAAACATGCTGATCAAGATATTGTGGTCACCTTCCTGGAAATATTGATTACCCGCTTCAACATTCTCGAAGCAATTATTATATATAACGGTCCTGGTTTCACAGGCGCAAAGATCAACGAGTTCCTATATAAGTATGGGATATATCACAAGGTATCTTCCAACTATTACCCCCAGGGCAACGGATTAGCAGAATCCACCAACAAAACCCTGTTGAGGATTCTAAGAAAGTTGATTGATCAAAACAAAAGAAGGCCTTGTGGGCCGATCGGGTTTCTATCAAAAGGTCAATCAAGACTTCGCCCTATGCTCTGGTCTATGGCAAGGAGGCCATCCTGCCCACTCACATTGAGATCCCTGCGTTATAGTTGCTAGAATAATATGAAGCTAACCCGATGGAGGAACGCCTGGTTCAGCTGCTACAATTGGAAGAGGAACATGAAAAGGCCTACCAGAACCTCGCACGACATGCTGAGGTAACCCAAGAATGGTTCAAAAGGAAATCATCTGATCGTACATTCAAAGTAAGAGACCTGGTATGGAGGTGGGATTCATGGAAGGCCAAGCCTAGGAACCATGACAAAATGGATGCATTCTGGGACGGACCATTTGAAATAGTGAAAGTGAATTTGGCTAATTCCTTCATCCTCAAATATGCGAATGGCCAAGTTTTACCAATCTCAGTCAATGGTCTCCACCTGAAGACCTTCAATCGCTGAGGTATGTATACTCAAAAAAAAAAAAAAAACTTGCACATATTTTTGTATATAGGATTTCAATGCTTTGTATATACTCTGTTCAAAATATCGTGGAGAGCAAGTGCCACTTCAATCGCAGAAGCTATATTGCTGGCTTCGACTTCACAAAGCGTGATCGAAATCGCCTTCAGGGGGTTTCGGTCTAAAGTAGCCGACGAAAGAAGGATTCGTCGTGAAGCAGTTCATCCTCGTAGAACCCAACCACATGCAGATCAAGGACGTGCAAAATGCTTCGCTAAATAAATGTGTCGAAGGCATTGTCCAAAGTAATTCTTGGTGAAGCCCTCCTCGATGAAATGGGTTTCGGTCGACGGTATTCATGAACCGAAGCAACAGCGTAGCAAAGGGGAACTTCGGGCCCGAAATGAAAAAAATCAGCCCGAAGAAGAGCTTCGTGACGAAGTATTTTTGCTGAACCCCGCTTTGGGGTGAACACATTTAAGATGCACCTTGGGGAACGTGTCAAAAATAGCCTCAAAAGAGGACTAAAATAGACAAACTCAATACAAAGGAGGTGGCACTCATCCCAAGGCAGTCCGTGAACCCAAAAGCTGTACTAAAACACCAGGTGGCAGCGATCCGTGCTCTCGATACGAAATAAAACTACCGAATTGCATGGCCCCGTGTATGACATCACCATATAGCCAATCAGAGGCCACAATGACACTTTCGGGCCAGGCCAGCGAAGTAATTATGGTGGTTGCCATAAATGTCGGAGGTTGCCCTTCAAAGCTATAAAATGCAGGTCCCCGTTAAAGAAGAAACCATTTGCAAGTGTGAGGGGCGAGTCTACATTCTGTCACCTCAGAGAGCTTCTACATCAAGGGTTCTACTGTTCACCATGATTACCTTGTCCTTTGTTTCGCGATGCTGAACTCTTCTACACTACAAGTTATTTTGCTGCAATCGTTCATAATGGGAAGCGAACGACTGAGGAACCCCACACAAAATGGAAAGGAACCAGAGGCGACGACTCCAGAGAAGGCGAGAGCCATGAAAGAAAATAAATAGACTCCCAGAAGGGTCAATCCTCCCCCACACCCAAGAAAACATGTGATGGAAGGAAGGCAAGAGTTCAATGATTAGCCCAGTATAGAACCGCCTATCGATAAGTGGGCAAAAATTAGAAACCCAGAGCTCTCAAGAACTATGGCCGAGCTTCGGTATACCATCGATTTCATGAAAAGTAGGCTCTTAGAAAATAACAAGAGGGCCATGGCATATTATTCCCACATATATTGGTATCTGGTCCTTCCTACACATCACTGCCCCGAGCTCATATACGCCATTGCTCAGAACTATCAGCCACAAACTAGGCAGGTGTTAGATGCCTTGGGTAAAAAATTGTTTTCCATTCTGAAGGAGGATGTGCAGGAAGCATTCGCACCGTAGCAAAGGCCACCAAAAGGTTATACCATTCACAAGGTCAGCTTGAGCAAACAAATGGATAAGTTCCCCTCTAATCCCTTCATTTTGAAATTTTTGCATGAAAGTCTCAAGAGCAGACTTCCTTCCAGCAAGCAACCCCAGATGCCCCTGCCCCTGGAGGCCTTTAATAACATAGATATATTCTCTATCATTGCATGGGTAGGGGGCTTGTCAAGCGATACTTTGGTATGCCCATGGCAGGTGTTGCTAGCCGAATGCATTTCTAGAGGAGAGTTCTACGCTCCCGACGCTTCGCGACCGAACACCAACCCAGTTTTCTTCAATTGGGTAGAATGGGTGGCCCAAAATCTACATATGTGGTTGTCATCCATAAAGGAAGCTAGCAAGGAGCCTCACTTCTAGCCTTGTTCCTTCTTGGTTTGGCTTTTCTTCTTTCATGTACATAAATCCCTTCCCCATTGTGATGTTTCACCAGTCAACAAGGATGGGACCCCTTTGCCTGTATATCAATGGACCCAACTCTTGTTGAGGTCAGAGTCCTATTACCCTTTCAATCAGTAGTTTTTTGGACCTGCAATGCACATTCTGACAGGGTCTAGCCCTCGAGTGCCTCTCGGCCTCAGAGATAAGGTGGTACTGGAAAGAAGAGGTGATGTGTTTCAATTGACACAAGGGCTTGTGATCCACCTTTTCGGCTTCACAGGGAAGCCCTTCTTGCTGCCCTTTTTCCCTTTGGAGTACCAATTTGCCCTGGAAGTTGCTCGACAAAGTGACATGATCGACGAAGCCTACGACCATGGGTGGAAGTGGGCACACACCTGTGATTTCCCTTTCAATATGGGAGTAATCAAAGTCTTTGCCCTGAAGTAGAACATATACCTGGAGGAGAAGCTCACCGATTTTGGTCTACTCCAAATGCCATAGAGGTGGCTCTACGACCCATTGGAGGTAATGAGAGATCATTTGAAAAGCAAAAACTTCCATGCCTGTCCTCGCCCCAAAATTCTGGAGCAAAGGAATAACCCCAATGGTATGGACCTCGAGTGGCACTTAGAGGAGATGAGGACGTTGCCTCCTTGGCATGACTTCTATCCTATGGAGGTCGAATTCAACCCAGACCAGTACCCATTCCCAACTCCTGACTCCACCTTCTAGAGAAAAGTGAAGGATGATTTAAAATTGGAGTTGAAGGACTGGGACGAGGAGCAGTTGAGAGAATGGTGGATTATGAGAGTCCATCATCGAAAGATGAATTCTTACGGGCTTCTAACAATGGATAGGGAATTCACAATTGTGTATCAGACCAATATCAGGTCTTGGAAACCATTGTCCTTCACCAATTTCATTCCACCAGCCACCCCAAGTTCAGACGAAGGCCCCGAGAGGACTGATAATGTCTCCAAGGAAAAGCAGTCAGGGCCGCACCTAAAGCTTTACTACAAAATTCATCTGAAGATCTCGAGATGACGATAGAAGAATCAAAGCAACCCCTCAAGAGGAGGAAAAGAAAGGAGCGATAACCTACCCAGGTACCCCCGAATTTCCCAAAATGATCGTGTACAGGCATGCCTAGCACCCCTGTCGAAAGATCAGTATCAGGTTCGACCAAAGTGAACGACGAAGGAACTCCACCAAGTGCCAAAGAAATCCTAAACATAGATGTCATCGATGTGGAGGAACTCATGGAAGTCGTGGAAGCTGAGAGTACCAAGGCTCAGAAGGAACAAATGCCAATCATGCAGGAGATCACCATGGCCGCTCTACTAGGAGGGCATGCAGGTACGTTTTCTTCATCCTATGCTCTGGTTGCTCATAAATCTACCCTGACCCTGGCTAAAAGCTCTAACCTGTCTACCCTACCTTCGCAAGGTCAGTCACCCCCTTATGCCATGCCCCTAACTACTCCCCCTGAGTCTTCTGGCTAGGACAAACCCGTCAAAGCCACTTTGCCCAGCCACACCGCCAACCCTCCAATAATCGACCAGGATGAAGCTAATAGTCCAGTGCTGAACCTTGAGGCTCATTCTTCTATTGTACATAATGTGCTCCCACTCATCGAAGCCCCTGTCACCCCTGTTGCCAAACCTTCGGGTGAAGCTATCCCTTTCAGCTCCCTATATTTGTTCAATCCCTCGGCTTTAGACCCAGTCGCATTCGACTCCAAGCTGTCCTCAATACGAGAGTCCCCCTTGGCCAAAAAACTCCTCCAAGCCTGACAGAACACAGAAAGAATGTTGAAAGAGGCAAGAAAGAAGAGAGGGCATTTGCTCGCTCAAGTTGAGAAATGTGTCGTCTTTGACTTCGAGGCGGGAAAGGTGCATAAAGTAAAGAAGATACCCAAAGTCCAGAAGCCCTTGGATGAAATGACTCCAGTGGACTATGAATATCAAGATAAAGAAAAGGACCTGGAGCATCTAAACATGGACAAGGAGTCCGCCTCTATGCACATGGGAATCGAAACCTTCAAGGCACACGCCAACATTGCCAACAAGCGCAGGTTCGAAGCCGAGAGTGCTAACATCAAGCTAGAGGAGGAGCTAGCAAGGACTCGCTCCAAATTGGCAGAGGCCGGAGGGTAGTGCAAGCTGATGCGGAAAGAAGCACACGCCCTAAAGCTGTAGATAGCACAGCTGGAATGCACAGCTGAGAATCAGGTGCAAAGGCAAATCAAAAATGATTTGAGGGTCAAGGAACTTGAAAGTAGGATCTTGCAAGCTCAAATCCAGCTGCACGAGAAGGAGGGCCTAGGGCTATTTGACAAGAGCAAAATCAAAGATATTCGCTCATGTCTGCTCAAGAATTTCAGGTCTCAGGCTATCAGTGCCCTTTCGGTTTTAGTTTACACCGTAGAAGCCCAGAGTGTCATCGCCAAAGGAGGACCAATCATCGAAGAAGTCATTCAGAATGTCAGAGCCTGACTCAAGCTGGCCCTGAAGGTCCAAGATGCAGGGTATCAAGATTTGAAGCTCACAACAATGAGTCGGATAGCAAGGGATTTGTCAACAGCCCAGGACACAGTTCGTGCCTTTTTCTCCATAGCCAAGAAGGCTCAAAAGGCAAAAATCCTACTGGACGCATTTCAAAGTGAGAGGTGTGCATCGATGAGCTACTTCGAAGACCTTGTCGCCTTAGGCTTCTCGAGCTTCATGGATGATGAGGGAAAGCCCTTAGCCAAAGAAGAAATCATGTCGAAGTGGAAACAGTTTGAAGACAACATCTCGAAGATAGACGAGTGGGCCGAACCTATAATAGAGAAGCAGGTTGTTGATTACATATTGAAATACTATAGAATCGCCACTTCCCTAAACGATCTGTATACCAGGTCCCAGCATGCAGAAATCGGGCAGATCGATAGGTTTCGTGCCTTGGTCAATTCTCTAGGGAATCAGGAGCTGTTCATGAAAAAGGTCTGGTCTCATATTTTCCGAACCTTAAGAAACATCCGCGTCTGCTTGGCCCCATTGCCAATGGCTGAAGACGTGGCAGAAGCAATGGCGATAGGAGAAACAAAAACAGGAGAAGAGGAGGAAGAAGGGCAAGCTATGGAAGCATCCCCAGAAAAGGAACAAGGAGAAGGGTCTAGAGGTGACTCTAGCCCAATGGATGAAAGCTGAGGGTTCTACCACCGAGATGAGCTCGTTGCCCCGCGAGCCACCAAGAATGTTGACAATATTGTCACATTCCACCAAGGGGCAGAAAAATTGAAACTTTGTACAATATTTGTTTTCTTGAAAGTTTTCTTTTATTTATAAGTTATAGCAATTTTTATTTCCTTATCGCCCCCTGGTGGACAAAATGAAGAGAAAAGAACTTTAGGCCCGAAGTGCTTCAAATCATCACTTCGGGTGAAAATTTTTCCAAGAAAGCAAAAGAAACGCTTCGCACCCGAAGCATTCCCAACAGCTACTTCGGGTGAAAATGTTGCGAAGCGGCATCCAAGTAAGTTTGTCGAAGAAGAAAAGATAGCCCGAATCGGCTAAGGCAAATAAAATACTTCAGGCCCGAAGTATTTCTAATAGCCACTTCAGCTAGATTTCTCCTGAAGCAGTATAATTTGAGAAAGTGCTTTGGCCAAAACTCCCCTGAACCACCATTTCAAAAATAAGATCGATCCGAAGTGTTTATCTCAACCCATCAGCGAAGCAGTTTTGTCAGTGAAGCAGCGAAGGATAGAGGAGGATCGGCTTTGGCACTCCACACCCCCGAAGTAGTTTTGCGAAATGGAAATCAACGAGGCACTTCCAGGAATGCTTCTCGAGTTGGGCATTTTTCCCGAGGCAATCATAGAGCCTCATAAATGCATATTTTCTTGCCCGATAAGCCCGTTGCTCATTTTTGGCAATTGGATGCGAAGTATCAGTCTAAGAAGGAGAGCCCGGCAAGCATGGCCGCCACTCGAGCACCACACCTACAATCCGAGGACACCCAGGTGGCTCATTTAATGCATCTTTCCCCGGTTGACTCGGTCACCATTACCAATTTTGGTAGCCGATTTGAGAGGTCATCCGCAGCAGCAGCGAGGAGCCGTTTCTCAGGGCCCGAGGGCGTACTCCACCATTTTGTAATAATGATTCAGAGGGTTGGGTCCTCTATAAAAACCCAGGATTTGCAATGTAAAAATGGGGGGGGAACTTTCTGATAGAAAGATGTAACTTGATGTCCTACGTCTAATACTAAAGATTTTTGTACTCCATTTCTCTCTTTTATGTTGCCTTTTGTGCTTAATTCTTTTGTCTGTCTGCATTCGTATACTGAGACTCTGAATCCTGAATCCGGTGTGCGATTGGGGACTGTACCCTAAAATTTGCCCTGAAGGATACATAGGAGAGGAAAAGCATCCCTGTTGCTTTCTTTTATGCTGCCTAGTGGATTGAGGTTTCTGTTATTCCCTCTTCTTAATCGTTGTTACTCTGAACCCTTAATTCCAGTGAGAGAGAGAGAACCCTGCGAACCCGTCCAGAGGATACATAGGAAGGTCGGCACTATGTTTCTTTCACCTATTATTGGTGTTCTTTGCTGCTATTCGAGTTATTAGTGAGTGATCGTGCTTCCTGTTCTTCCCCACCTTGAATCATCAATCTCTAACCCTTACCCTTTTTATTTCTTTCTCTAACCCGAACTCCTTTTATCTCTTTCCTGCACTCTTATCTCAAACCCCAAAAGTAGATTAGTATAGGAGCCGACCTTTCTTCGAATATTGGCACGAGGGGCATCTCTTCCCCTCGACCTTTCAATGTTGGTCACAGGTCCAGGGCGCGCAAACCCACCGAAAGTCCTTTCCTGTGTGGATTTGATGACCAACAGTACCTTTAGAGATTTTATTCAACGAGCACAACTTAGATCAGGATTTAACTTTAATCAAATCAATCATGTCTTAAAGCATTAAAGTCCCATACCTTTAACCTTTAAAATAATCCTCTATTCATTCACTAAATTCAGGCCTCGTAACTTCAATTTAAAGAATAAATATAACATCCTTTATTTTGTAATTCCAATCAAATAAAATCCTATCTTAAAGCATTAAAGTCCCATACCTTTAACCTTTAAAACAATTATAATTTCATTAATCACAAGTTCCCATATTTATTACATGAAACATTATAATTTCCTCCAACTTGAATTTAAAAAATAATTATAACATAATCCCTTTATTAAATCTACGGAATAGGTTTTGTATGGAAAATGGTGGGAGTAGGAGCAACGACGGGAGTAGGGACAGGGCCAGGAGCAGAGGTAGGGCAAAGGGTGGGATCGAGGTAGGAAACCTCCATGGGGGGCATCGGGATCCACACCCCTGGATAGGCATCTAGGGGCCCGGGCCCTGAGGTAAGCAGTAAGGGTGCCCCTAGGGGCCCCTCTGGAAATGAGCACTCTGATGCTCCAGACAAAGAACCCCCCAACAAGGATTCTTCCCTAGGGGGTCCAGCAAACCCTCGTACGTCCAGATCTTGGTGGGCAAGACCAGTCATCCCCGCCACCCGTCCTCGGGGTTATCCCTGGTAGGGACACATATTTCCATCAAGGATGATTTTTTCTCGTCCTTTGTGATAGAGGCCTCCTCCTCTCTGGTCAGAAAGTTCATTGGGGGCTAACCAGACATGGAAACCATTCACCGCTGGGCCTTCACCAAATGGAAAACCATAGGGAACATGCAGATCGTTGCCCTGTCGAAGGGGTTTTTCCTCATCAAGCTCAAAAACAAGGAAGACACCAACAAGATTCTGATGGGCGAGCCCTAGTTTCTAGGGCGCAGAAGCCTATTTCTTAGATGGTGGGATGCGGATTTCAACCCAAACACCCAGAGCATAAACTATGCCCTGATCTGGGTCAGGCTGCCAGATCTCCCATTCCACCTTTGGTGGGAGGGCATGCTCAGACTCATTGTGGAGGCCATAGGGGAGCTCATGGATTTTGACTCTACCACTAAAGCTGGATCTTGGATGGTCCATGCCAGAATTTGTGTCAACGCAAACCTAGAATCCGAGCTCCCATCTTCAGTCACCCTTTCGTCTGGATCCTACCATTGGTGCCAAACCCTAGAATACAAAAATAAGCCAACCTTTTGCACCCAGTGCAACATGCAAGGGCACCTCCCCAATAAATGCCCCCTCACTAAGCAGCCAGTAGCACCAGCACCAGGAGGTTCGACCTACGACAGGTTTCTCCCCCGTGGCCCCCCTCGAAATGGGTGCAGACCCCCAGCCTAGGCGTGGCGTGGGAAGGCACCTGATCCTACTGACAAAGGGAAATAGAAGGTGGACCCCATCCCGATAGAAGATCCCAACCAGGTATGCACCCACCCTAAACCCATCCCTAAAGTTTTTGTAACAACCCTGCAGCGTCCCGAGGAACCTCCCCATCAGGTCATCGGGCTAGTCGATTCCCCCTCCTCCCCGGTGGGTTCCCCGGATGTTTCCCCTCCTCTCCATCCCCTATATATGGAAGACCTATTACCACCCCCTGCAAGCCTCCAAGAGCATCCCCCACCCCCCCTCCCCTCGAGCCCCCCCTCCTCCCCTCGGGGTCCCAACCTCGTTCCCCCTGACCATCCCCCTCCCCTCCCAGGCCTTCCCCGATGTTGGTTCTGAGACATCCGAGGATGATGATGAAGGCAGTCCGACCTTCTCCTAGTCGGTCCTAGAAGGATTCAGTCCTAAGTGGACTCACAACAAAAATTTTACTATGAACTTTGGTAGTAAGAAGAAAAGAGGGTGGCCCACGCTCGACGAATAGAGAAACAAGCAAGTAGAGGATGAAATTTCCAATGGCCTCTAGTCGACCCTCCTATCCGAATCTCTTAACCTCCCAAAAGAAGAGTCCCTGAGATCCAAACCTCTCACCCAGCAGGGGAAGGGAGGCAAGAAACCCCCCAAGGGTGCCAAATGAAGATCATCACCTGGAACATCAGAGGGCTCAATGGAGCCCCCAATAGGTGCACCCTAGCCCAGCTCTATAGGGATCACAAACCGACTATCCTGATTCTCCAAGAAACCAAGCTCGATGAGTTATCCTCCCCAAAAGTTGCCAAGGCAGTCTGGAACAACGACAACTCCCTCTTCACCCCGGCCCTAGGATCCGCCGGGGGTCTGATGTGCCTATGGGACCCGAGCTCTGTCGAAGGGAGGCTGATCTCGTCCTCCCCCAGAATCAACATCGTGTTGCACTGCCTGATGACCGGGCAGACCTGGATACTTTCCAACATCTATGCCCCCAATAGCCCGATTGAAAGGGCCTCCCTGTGGGATGAAATCAGCCTCATGCGAGAAGCGTTCACTCCCCTTCCCTGGATCCTAGCTGGTGACTTCAACAACCCCCTCTTTCCTTCTGACAAGTGTGGGGGCATCACCTCGACCACCAGAAGCATGGCTGACTTTGGGGCTTTCACCGATGCCAATGAGCTCATGGATGTCCATCTGAAGGGTGCAGCTTCACCTGGAGTAACATAAGAGTAGGGACCAACCTCATCCAAGTGAGGCTAGATAGAGTGTTCCTATCTAGGGAAGCCATCCCTCTGTTTGTAGACTCAACCCTCCTAGCCCTTCCCAAAATTGGATCGGACCACTATCCCCTCCTCTTTGAAGCAAGCAGATGCCCTCCTCACAAGCGCCCCTTTTGGTTCCAGTCCATGTGGTTCCACCATCCTGACTTCAAGGAGCAGGTGGGCAGATGGTGGAACCAACCAGTCAAGGGACCCCCCACTGGGCAAGTCTATCAGAAACTAAGGGCCCTCAAGGATAACCTTAAGGTTTGGAATAGAGAGGTGTTCGACAATATCTTTGAGAGTAAGGAGATTCTGAAGAACAAATTGGAAGTCCTAGAGTGCAGATTTTAGGAAGGCTATCAGGATCCAGAGTCCAAGGAGGAGGAACGTAGACTCCTAGCGGATTACCATAATGTCCTAGCTCGGGAGGAGACCTTTTGGAGGTAAAATTCAAGGGCCCTTTGGCTCAAATATGGTGATGCCAACACCAAGTTTTTTCACACTTCCACCCTCAAAAATAGAAGCACCAATCGAATCCCAGAGCTCCTTTGCAGTGATGGTAGGTCTACGAGGGATGAGGAAGAAATCAGATCAGAGGCCACCAGCTTCTACCAGGATCTTCTTGGTACTACCTCCCAGTCTTCCCCCCAAGTGGTCGAGGCTCTCCTCGAGCATATTCCCCCCTCCATCTCCCCAGAAACCAACAAGGTGCTCCTCAGCCCACTTTCAGATGGGGAAATCAAAGCAACTCTATTCTCCATGAAAGCAGATGTGGCCCCGGGCCCGGATGGCTTCCCCCTACTTCTTCTAGGATTTTTGGGATCTGGTGGGTTGTGAAGTGTGCACTGCTATCAAGGACCTCCAGTTTGCCAAGTCCATCCCTAGAGGTATCAACACCACCTTCATCACCTTGATCCCCAAAACCCAGGCGGCCAAATCCCTATCCGACTTCCACCCCATCAGTATGTGCAATGTCCTTTATAAAATTCTCACCAAGGCCCTCACAACTAGACTCAAGGACATCCTCCCCCTAATCATTGACCCCTTCCAGGGGAGCTCGGTTAAAGGTAGAGTCATCACAGATGGGATCATCATCATCCATGAGGTCTTGCACTCTGCATCCCTTGCCAAGAAACTAGCGTTCCTTCTTAAGTTGGATATGAACAAAGCCTTCGATAGGGTCAGCTGGGAGTTCCTCACCAATGTTCTCCTCAAATTTGGCTTCCACCCCTCCTGGGTCAATCTCATCAGACGTTACGTGTCATCCCCATGGTTCTCTATCCTGGTCAATGGATCCCCAACTGGGTTCTTCCCCAGTGCCAGAGGGCTATGGTAGGGGGACCCCTTATCCTCGATCCTATTCATTATCCTGGCCGAAGCCCTGGGGCGCACCATTTCTAGTGCTACCAGTAATGGGCTCATCTCAAGAATTAGTCTGGCTTCAGGCCTGGGCCCGGTGTCTCACCAGTAGTTCATGGACGACACCATCCTAGCCATCGCCGCCTCGGTAGCTCAAGCTAAAGTTATAAAGAAGATTCTGATCCTGTATGAGAATGCGGTTGGGCAGAAGATAAACCTCCTAAAGAGCAAAATTTACTTCATCCACACCCCCTGGCGAGGCAGGCTAAGATAGCCCAGATCTTGGGCTGTACCCCGGATACCCTTCCCACCACTTATCTTGGGCTTCCCCTGTTCATGGGCTTTCCTTCCAAGGCCCTGTGGAGCAACCTGATTGAGTGAATTCAGAAGAAGTTAGCCTCTTGGAAGGGGCACCTCCTCTCCCAAGTGGGTAAGGCAACCCTCACATCCGCCTATCTCCAAAGTATCTCGGTGTATTTCATGTCAGTCTTCAGAATCCCGGCTTCGATCAGTGCCCGCATCGAGCAGATCCAGAAGTGCTTCTTGTGGTCTGGGAGTGAAGAGAGGAAAAGGATTCCCCTGGTCTCTTGGCCCCTCATTTTCCAACCCAAGAGTGAAGGCAGGATCGGCCTTCGAAGGATTGCCCCGATGAACACGGCTCTCCTAGCCAAGCATGCCTGGAAAGTGGTCACCAACTTCTCGGCTGAGTGGGTCAGCATTGTGCAAAGGAAATACCTCTAGCAACACCCCTTCCTCAGTGACCATCAGCCTCGGGATGGGTCTACCTTCTGGAAGTCCCTGACCCAAATGAAAGACCTCATCCGAAAAGGGGTTAGGTGGATCCTTGGCAACGGGACCAGGATTGATTTTTGGGTAGACAAGTGGATCCAGGATGAGGCCCTGAGTGAAGACAGAGACCTCCTGGTCCTCAGGCCCCAGCTGGAGGCCTCCAAAGGATCCAAAGTGGTCGACTACATGATCAAGGTCCAGGGCAGATCAGGTTGGGGCCCCATCGAGGACACCCGGTTCCCCCTCCAAGCAGCAAGCCTCTCAGCCCTTCTCGGCACAACCATCATCCCCTCTAGAGGGAGGGAAGACAGGTGTGTCTGGCATGACACTAGTAGTGGATCCTTCTTGATCAAATCCGCCTATGCCCTCCAAAGGGATCCTCAAGAGGCCCACTTCCCTATCAAGCAAGTGTGGGCCAAAAAGCTCATCCCCAAGGTCAGCTTCTTTGCTTGGATGGCCATCCAAAACAAGATCCTCACCATTGAAAACTTGGCCAAGAGAGGGTTCTAGATCCCAAACCGGTGCTACCTTTGCTGCTCTTCCTAGGAAGCAACCAATCACCTCTTCTTAAGTTGCCCTTTCTCCTCTATGGCTCTTGGTCACCTCCTTCACCATTTCTCCATCCAGTGGGCCCCCCCAGATCCATCCTCAACCTCTTCATCTAGTGGCCCAACCCCTTCTCCCACCCCACCCTCCATTCCCTCTAGACCTTTTGCCTACCTCATTTGCTTTGGTAGCTTTGGCTTGAGCGTAATAGCAGAGCCTTCTCCTCCCCGCCCAAGGACCCCCTAGTGGTGGCAGTCAGAGCAATTACCTTCGCTTTAGAGAACTCTCGCACCCTCTCCCCATCCTGCTCTCCCCCGAAGTCGAGCGAGCTCACCCTCCTTGGTTCCCTTGGAGTTTAGATGCCTCCCCCTAACCCCCACCCATCCCCCTCCCCCAGAGCCTCTACCAGGTGGTCGGCCCCCCTCTCGGGTGGGTCAAGCTCAACTTTTATGGAGCTTCCAAAGGCAATCCTAGGCCCTCAGGAGCTGGTGGGGTCATTCATGACCATAGGGGGAGCGTGATCCTCGCTTACGTGGAACCCCTTGGTATCCAAACCAACAACTTCGCTAAAGCATCGATGCTCCTCCGTGGGCTGACCATTCTCCAGGAAGACCCTAGAAAGGTGATCATCGAGGGAGACTCCTTAAACATCATCAATTTCATGACAAGGCACGGGGAACTATCATGGAGAATATCCAACATCATTCAAGAGGCTCGCATCATCCTCTAGGGATTCCCTCAGACTGCGATCCACCACATCTACAAGGAAGGTAACAAGTTGGTAGACTTTATGGCCAACTCAGTGGCCTCATCGATAGGCATTCGAATCTAGAGAGATGACTTCCCCGATGACCTATTAGGTGTTGCATCCCAAGATCTTGCCCATGGTCTCGATGCCTGCATAGAAGTTTAGAGATGACATTCTCTGGGCCTTGTTGACTTGGTGCCCTAGGCCCCACTTTGCTTGACCCTAGCATAGAGCTTTCCAATGCTATCATATTTGGTATGGCTATCTGTAGTGACCACCTTAGCGCCCGATCGGGTTCGAGCAGGTCCCACTGCTCTCACGTGGGTGTCAGCACCCTTCCCAATCTTGCCCCAACTCCAACTCAGCCCACCCACCTAGACATCCTCATCTTATCCTTCCATCATGACAAGGCTGGTGACCTGTGTTCATCGCTCATCTGGCCCTCACCCAGTGAGCCACCTAAATAGCCACATTCTAAGAGGCTCACCATCCATGGCCATTTCTTCATTAATTCCCATGCCTGCCACCCTCCTCCCATTCACCGCCACCATTCGAGCGTGCCTCCCACCTCCCACGTCATAGATTCCCGATGCATGTGGTAGTGTTGTGCCCCTTCGGCTTCCCTCAAGCCTATTTCTTCCATCCAGAGTGTGCCCAACTCAATTCTTCACCTCCATCTCCCCCTTGGCTGTCTTCTGAGTGTTTGGCCTCTACTGTCCACCTGTGGCCCCAGCCATGTCTAGGCATCATTTTCCCCTTCCCCCACCATGCAGGTCATTTACATTGAGCCCTCCCCCCTAACTCTGAGTGAGTCTGCTCAGGTGTTCATGAAGGCCAAATCCCTCACCCCGTTCCTCCGCAAGTTCGTAGGCCCTGACGATGAAATCACCCAAAACTTTCTTGACACCTGGAACAATGACGAGGTGAGGGTCAAGGGCGTTCACTTTCGTGTCACCAAGGAGCTCATGTTTGAGGTTACAGGGCTCTACCATGAAGACAAAGGGAAGTACATTTGATGGGATAGGCACAACTGGGAGGAGGAGCTCGCGTGCTTCCCTGACCAGGGCAAAGCTTATGGCTGGGACAAAGTGGCCCTCTTTAGGCACCAATTGCTTGAACCCTTCAACGAGGCCATAGTTCCAATCATGCAATTCATTACTTGCGATGACCCAGATAAAAAGCTCTACAACTTTCACCTCAGCTTTGTAAACCACCTCCGAGATGCCACCCAGTTGTGCACCCCCAGGTATCTGCTTTACTCGCTCACCTTGGCTATTGAAAAGGCCCAAAAATCCCACCTCAAGCCTATTCACCAAGGTCTCATGGTGGTCCTCTACTGCCATGCATTGGCCAACCAACCTCCCCTCCAGGATATTCCCCCCACCTCCTCCAAGCCCCCTCCCACGTCCCCGACCTCCTCTGACTTCGATCCAAAATATAGGGAGGGCAGCCCTAGTGGCCCCGACAATTCCCCTCCCCCCAAAAAGTGTATTCCCACCAGGAAGCGATGGGTGTCGGACGTGTCCAGTACTCCAGGCGGCCCCACCCCTGGCGGTCCCAACGGTAGGAGAGCTTCAAGGAGGCTCAAGAGACCGAAGGCGGAAAGGAAGGTTACCCCAGAAATCATATCAGACTCCGAGGTCGAGCTGAAGGGCTTCCCAGACCATCTCCTCCTAGACATGGCAATTAATTCCATGACCTCCATAGCCAATGCGGCTGTGTCTTCTATACGCATGTTCAAGGAGCTCCGACGTAGACTAGGTTCTGGGTCTGATGGAGACGGGAAGTAGTTGTGCCATCCCCTTTCAGTGGAGGCCCCATCCCGGGGTCGTCTGGTGTTCTATTTTTGGTGGGACCCAATAGTGTGGGCCCGAGGTTGGGGTTCGCGTCTGGTTTTTGTTGTTTCTATGCAGGTCTTGTGCTTCGATGGCGGTTTTTGGTGGCGTTCTACCCTGTCCCTGTGATAGTTTTGTAAGGGTCTGCCAGGGATCCCGGATCCCTATTTTTGGCTATGTGGTTAATTATGGTCTTGTTTTTCTACTTTCTCTGGCATGATAGTGCTACGACATTTAGTGTAATAAGGTTTTGGGTCCCTTTAAAAAACCCCTCTTTGTATATAAAATGTTACTTATAAAAAAAAATCCACTTTCTCTTTATAAAGTCAAAGTCCCAAACCTTCAACCTTTAAAACAAACTTCATGTATTTACTAAATTAAAGTTTTATTCCCTTAATCTAGAAATATATCATTTCTCTTGTATTTTATAAATTAAAAGGGCCCCAACCCCTAATTTATAAACCATTATTTCATTTGTTTAATAAATCAAAGCCTAAAAACTTTAATTTATATCCCTATATTATTTAATGAAATAATAATCAAGGAGATAACTCATTAAACCTTCCTTCAATTATTTAATAAATCAAATCCTAACAACTTTAATTTATATCCCTATATTATTTAATGAAATAATAATCAAGGAGATAACTCATTAAATATTATAATCAGAGGGTTAATATCTTAAATTGGCCACAAGCCTAGGTTAACTTATAAGACCTGAGAACCAATCCCACCCTACATCCAAGAGTAGGTTCACAAGCAACTACCACAGTTGACATTTAGGCTTGGTCAAACGTGTTGGTTAATACAACCCATGTCTACTTGGTTTGCATTCTAGCCTCCATGGCTAGGGCTCACATCCAATGCTAACGTGACCACCACATCATGTTCACGTAGCCAAGCAAGATTTCCTTCCTTAAAACTATCACATGCTCTGAAGAGCCTATGAAACCACAAATATATTCATATTACAAGGTGGTTTTACATAACACAGACTGAGAACAGGTGGTTCCTCCTCTAAACCCTCCAACTGGAGATAACACTACCACACACAAGGTTACATCGAAGATGGTCTAATGATATAAAGCTTTAGGCGAGCCTGATCGTAGGCTTCACTATACCTTACTCATACCAGGTTCCTTCGTACCATAATAATTCAGGTGGGATAATAGGTTTAAGAAATAGGAAGGATGTCTCACTATTGGCTGTGAGAGCACATAGGATTCTTGGTGACTTCAGATAGCTCAAAACCCCTCCCCAAATGTCTATGGATGACCTATGATGGGTGCACTTGGCATCAATGTTTAGAGACAGACTGTCACAGAACAGAGATGACGTCCTTGAAGCTAAACAAGAAAATTTTGATCTAAATGATGCACCAATGCGAATACTGGAAGATAATAGGGACATTCTATTTACAACATCAAGCAAAATAGATTAAAACCATAACAAGCTCTAGTTCTAACTGAGAGACAAGGCATTAACTCGTGCACTAGCACAGTTATTAAAATTAAAACTAAACTCCATTAAAATTTGTAACGATGCTCTCCCAAATGGACAAGGTTTTTGGGAATGATTCCACCAGGTTCTCGAAGGTATTTAAGACATTATCCAAGGTAGAATCGAATTCAGAAGGTATGGTTTCTAGGAGTTTAACACAGGCCAGAGAGACGTCCAAAGCTACCATTCAAGTCTTACAAGCTCAACATGATGGCATTTCTGAAAGTAACATACGAGGTTGATTCCAGTTCTTTTCTTGGTTTATTACAGCCCCAAAGCCATAGGCTAATAATATTTTAATTTAATCTCCTCCATAATATAACCCAGATAGTAATACTAGCTATTTTTATCGGGCATTGGACTCCCCAAGATGTTGGAACTTCCTCACTTTCTCCTTGCTCTTCTTCTCACACACCTCTCTTCGTTCCTCCCAAACACACAAAAACCTTTGCTCATCTCTCCCTAACATAGCAACCTCTATTTTTTTCTTCTAAACATAGCAACCTTTACTCATTTCTCACAAACATGGTAACCTATGTTCATTTCTCACAAAACATGGTAACCTTTGTTCGTTTCTCATAAACATAGTAACCTCTATTCATTTCTCACAAACATCACCTTTCCTTCCTTCCTCCCATGCATAGCCATCTCTCTCTTACGTGCACCCTCATCCTAGGTAGCTCGTTAGTCATCTTCTCCATCCTCTTCAAAAACCATGCAACCTCGAGCCTCCATTTTCTTTATATTTTTCTCATTATTATCCTCCCTTGGGCGGTAAGCAATTTTCATGATTGCTATTTCCATCTTTGGATACAATAGTTCCCCTATGCTTCATAGAGTAGCCTGCACTAAATAGAGGTAAGCAATTTTATATTTATTATTTCCATATTTGGATATAATAGTTCCTCTATGCTTCATAGAGTAGCCTGCACTAAATAGAGGTAAGCAATTTTATATTTATTATTTAAATATAAATAATATATTTCTCTAAAATATCCTCTAAATGATATTTTATTATCATTTAAAATGTACTACTTTTATTTAACAACAAAACTCCATTATTATTTTCAAATAGTAATACCTATTTAATTTTTAAATGAATTTTCATTCTTCATTTAGATTAGGGTTTATTAATGAATTTAAATGAATCTACATTATCACTAAATTCAAACTTCATTAATTAATTTAAATGAATTTTCATCCACCATTTAAATTAAATCAACCTTTCATCAAGAAGAAATGCTCTAACATTATTTCAAAATAACAATTTTCTTTACACATCCACATTCATATTGCAAAATATTCTCCTATTGAATTCCAACATCATGTTACTTAATCCATAATGCAGTAGAGAGCAATCAAGTTTACAAAACAATAAAGAGGGAGTATTTCGATAAACCCAATTGTCTATCTCAACCGAAGGTTTTACGATAGCTACTAGACTATCAACTAAGGCTCAAGGTGATTAGTTATTGATGATTATCCCTTCTGATAATGCATGCCTATATGAAGGTATCTATCCATATTTTCTTTGAGTACCTTAATCAACATTTCCCTTGATCTTAACTACCCTCGTTTCTAGTGGATGTTTTTGCCTTCTCCACCAATGAGTGTACCTGATCTTGCACACTTGGAAATTTATTAGCGATAACATACCCTTCTAAATCAACTAAACATCATATATTTGGTTCAATTGTTCAAACTAGGTATTACCATATCATAGGTAAATGCATTGTTTCTTTGTGCCAAATA
This sequence comes from Wollemia nobilis, assembly GCA_028583015.1. Classification (NCBI taxonomy): domain Eukaryota; kingdom Viridiplantae; phylum Streptophyta; class Pinopsida; order Araucariales; family Araucariaceae; genus Wollemia; species Wollemia nobilis. The sequence continues at coordinate 12,829 of JAQPPZ010011142.1, read as the reverse complement.
GTCCGCTAGGGAGGGTCATGACATATCATCAATTCTTATGCAATATTACTTATTTTGCAATATGTGGATATGTTGTGGTACACTTTGCCATCTGTATTCAAATGGATATTTAGCAACGAATATTGCCATCATGGATATTCTCTCATAATTGCAATGGTCACTATTGAAGATGAGCGAGGAAAAAACCTTGAAAAAATAAAAAAAAATCAAACAAAACCCGCCAGATGGGCAGCGTCAATCAACACGTTAAATATTCAAAATGATCTATTGGTTATCTGGTATTTGATAATTATTGTTGAAAACCTTTAAAAATGAACATAGCAATGGATTACTGCAGCATAAATTCCCAACCATTTAAGCACAATCACTATCGTGTTCATAACATACTGTAGAAAGATATCTGGATGTACCATTACTAGCAATATATCAACACATATGCAAATAGCACTTTTAATATAACTAGTGACTTGGACATCTCTCCTCCAAACATGAAAAATACCACTTAAAAGTTAATCCCACACGTGACGTGAGGCGTCATAATAGGAGTTTATTATTCGAAACATGTGTATTGCCTTGTGATGAGTTGTTCACCCTTATATACGTACCTCTTGACCATGCTTACACCTTGAAACTCATGTCAAGCATTGATTGTGATTGCACTGGTTTACTTTGAAAAACGTGCCACTTGCCTCAAAAAATTACAAAAAATAAAACACATTTTATTAAAAAATTTTAATTAATTTTAAGTGTTTAAAACTACACCTTTTAATTAATTTAAAATATTTAAATTAATGTAATTTAAAACATTTAAAAATAAATAAAATTAAAATTTAAAAAAACTTTACATTTATTAAATATTAAAAATTAAAAAATATCAAACCCAACAAAAGATTAAAACAATTAACAAAAATGCAAATCAACATTTCAAAATAACATCAAAATTTTCAAGGGGGTCCCCAATTTTGGGGTAAGATGTGCAATGGCAACAGGACCTAAATTCAATAGAGGAGCTAATTTTACTACATGTCATGAAATTTCTATACCATCTTGTAACCAATGCACATCCTTTGCTAGTGAGGGATGAGTATTTGAGGTGTTGCTTTACCTCTTTATATAGTTTATCTTTGTTTTCCATTTATACCTTCTTGGCCTTGTTTATCCGGAATTCTCTATTTGTCTTTTGATATATTTCTCTTATCTATTTGCCTACTTTTACTAGTATATGCATCAATCTAGGGCATGCCAATCACATTCTTCCCAATGCTATCACTCTATTTTTCATGTTGTGGAATCATTATTGGCCCCTTATATTTCAAGTGTAGTGATGGTATTTCCCTCCAAACAATGTGGTGTCTTTATTCATATCAACCTATTTTTGCACTCACGATTGCTCTTATAATACCTTCCTTTTGCTCCTAGTATCGAACCCCTATTGATTTTCCTATACGAGATTATCTTCATAAGTGGAATCTTGTTAGTTACACAAGATAGGTACATAATTTATAATATTGTATATTATGCTAGGTACCCAAAATAGATACTTAATATTTTAATATTGTATCATATAGTTGACATAAGCTACAAATAACCCAACTATAGTGTATAGTTGGGATGATCCATAAATAAATTATATTGGCTAAAAATAACCCAAGATCTATCTATAGGAAATTATTATAATAATGGATGGGATAAGGATAGGGTTATGAATTCCCTCAAAATAGCATAAGAGGATGGTTATAAAAAGAGGTATATTTCCATTGTAATCATAAAAATGAGATCCAGTATTCTTATAATAGTCTTGCCTTGGGGAGGCTAGAGACAGTGTGGAGTGGATTCCTTCCAATAAGGAGTTGCCTACCTCAAGGGTTTGATTGATTTTGAATATCTAAATCTGATTTATTTATGTGAATTGTGAGCTTTATTTTGAATATTTGAATCTAGTTTATTTATGTGGATTTTTATTATTGAAGAATTTCTTAATATTTTTCCAATTGTTAAGGTATATGTCAAAGTGGAGTGAGGTTAACAATTATTATCAGAGCAAAGGATATTCTTAACAAGTGGTATCATAGCACTTTCTAGGGTTGTATTTTGCTACAAAAACCTTAGTTATTTTAGAGCACTTTCTAGGACAATGTTTCGTTGTAGAAGCTTCAATTATTTTAGATAACTTTTTAGGGCCATGTTTCATTGTAGAAGCTTTAGCTATCTTCAATCACTTTTTAGGACCATGTTTCATTGTATAAGCTTCAGTATTTTAGAGTACTTTCCAGGGATGTGTTTCATAGTTCAACATATGGATCATAATTTTGATGCTTAGTAAGCACCTACATTGGGCTAATAACCTCTTGCAATATTAGGTGCAAGTCTTAACCACTTAACTCGGGGAAGTACTTGGGCTAATATTTTCTCTAAAACTTATTTTGAGGAGTGTCCCAGGAACCCTAGAGTAACTGGTTGATGTATTTCACTAGTGAAAAGGTTTAATTACCCCACACCTTATTAGTATTATTTTTATGCTAAGAGAGCATACAAAAAGTTGATGTTTAGAGGTAAACACATGGTTGGTTTCTTAGAAATTATTTCTTAGTGCAAATATTTTTGGTAATCAAAGAGCAATACTCGCTTAGACAACCTTTGTGGTCGATGAGATTTACATTAATCCATTATGAAGCCACAATATAGGGCCCAATTCATTTCTAGTATTTCCACCAAATTGTCATACAACCATCAACAACTTTAGAAATAATTTCTATACAATTTCCATAGCTTTAACAGAGCAAACAATTGCAAGTGAATGCAAAAAATACCCAGTTTGCAATATATTAGATAGTCCAAAAAAATATCTACAAAGTAGCAACCACAATTTGGTAGTAGTATCAAAATACCCAGTTCACAATTAGTAGACCTAATTTGTAAATTCATAAAAATTAGTCCATAGACTAGCAACCATAGTTTGGTAGTAGTACTAAAATACCTAGTTTGTAGTTTGTAGTACCTAGTCTGAAAAAAATTATAGAGTAAAAACCATAGTCAGTAGCAATTTGGAATAAAAATAAAGATAAGAAAGTAATTCTATAGTTTGGTAGCAATTTGTTAAAAAAATATTTTGCAATTTGGTAGCAATCTAAAAGAAGGTCCACAAAGTATGTCGCTATCAGTTGTTGAAAGTACATAGTTTGCAAGCCATTAACAATTTTTAAGTTGTGTAAAAAAAAAGAGAGATAAAAAGTCCACAAAGTAGATTATTACCAATTTAGTGTAAGAAATACATATTCCATAGGCCGATAGTATCCGATAAAAAAATACATGGCTACAAGAACTAGAGAAGCTAGAAAAAAATGGAGAAACATTTAGATTTTCTAAAGTTTAAGGGAAAGGACATGGATGGTTGGTTGTGTTGGGTAGAGAAGTATTTCAAGATTCACAACATTCTCCAACATTTATGGATCTCAATGGCATCTACTAATTTTCAATATGAAGCCCTTCTATGGTATCTATGGACAATTTTTATGAATCCATATCTTTCTTGGGAAGAATTTGAGAAATAGTTGCTCACTCAATTTGGCCCTAGTGAGTATGAGGACTTCATAGAAGCACTCACTAAATTGAAGTAGACCTCCACTATTCATGAATACCAAACACAATTAAAAAATTGGCCAACTGTATAACGGGGTTGAGTGAGGAATTTTTAGAGTGGGTTGAAGGATGATAAATAATACACTAAAGAAAACACCAAAGACTGTGTAGATAATTTTAAAAATATGAAGTTGATAGAAGTAAAGAACAAGGATAATAATGTGCAGGTGGAAGGAAGAATATATTTGGTGCCAAATAAACCAAGTGGTAATCAGGAAGAATTATTTGAGAAATAAAATTCTATTTTATAGGTCTATGGGTGCATTCAAAGGGAAGGGGTTGTTATTTTTATAAACCCTTGAAACAAATATAATTTTATTAATATTGCTTTGGTTAAAAGGTTGTAGGTTCAAGCAAAGAAAATCAAAGATATAAGGCTTGAGGGTAAGAATATTAAAAAAAAATAAGATTTAAAAATTACTATGCACAAATATGTTTTACATTAGACTTTTATGCTATTGGGATGAAAAATGTGAAATTGTTCCTATTGTTAAGATTAACCTACAAAAGAAGTTCATGAAGTTTTGGTATAAGGAAAAAATATTAGTACAAGTTATTTTCCAATGTAAGAGGTAAGGATCTAAGGTAAAATAAGAATCTTTTTTTATGATTAAAAAACAAGAATCTATTCCAAGGAAACAAATCGAGGAAGCATCATCAAAACCTAAAATAGAATCCAAGAAAGAAGTAGTAGCAACAAAGCCCATAGAAGAACAACAATAAAGTCCATGAGAAAAACAATAAAGTCCAACAAAGATATAAAAGAACATAAGAACACATCAAACAAAGGGCACATGAGAGAACATCATGTAGAATAATTTAAAATAGAGGAATAACATGTGGAGGATACAAAGAATGTAGAACATTAGGTTAAGATTATAACATATCATGATCCACACCACTAGGAGTGGCAACAATGTTAGAGGCATGATTTAAGGCAATAATAATATGGTTCTCCATAGAATCAGAAGGGCACAAAGTATGGTTGTGTTTGGAAAAGAAATCATGGCTCTAGTTTTCAAAGTGGTGCAAAAACATCAAGAAATAAATGGACCCATAATTTGAGTTACCAAAGTAGAGTAGTAGAAGTGTGGATCCAAAAAAGCAATCTTGGAAACTCAAGTGGCAAAAGCAAGCAAGAATAGATGAAAAAGAGTGATATTTGTTTCCAAAAAAAATATGCAACAACAAATACCATCACCAATCAAAGTTTTATTGGGATGGATGGATGAACGATATGGGTACCAGTTCATAGCAAGACTTAAAAGATCATATTATTTAGTCTTTTCTTATATTTCAAGGATGAAATATTTTTTAAGAGGGGTGGATTGTTAGGTACCCAAATAGGTTTTGTAATATATTACATTATTTGATACATGCCAATGTACTAACATGGGTACATATTTAGATAATATTTTGTCTTAGATTAGGGTTTGAGTATTTACTTTATTCAATGTAATAAATACACAAGTAATATTACAATATGTAAAGTATTCAATAATGTAAATGTGCACATGAGTTTATAGAATAGGAATATAAAGATTCATAGGAAGGTGAAAGGCCAAGAGTCACATCCCACTATATAATGGTCTTTTGTGTGAGCAAGTAAACAATTATTTCCATATCAAGTAGAGTAGAGTAGAATATAATTTTGAGACAATGTATAACTTGTATAGAGCATGGAGTCCTTGAGAACTCCACATTTGTATGAAGATACTATTTTCATGAGCTTTCATTAATGATAGTTTTATGAGTTATTTCAAAATTTTCTTATGAGTTTTACATGCTTAGTATATTGCCATTATCATAGATTCAATATTGCATGCTCATTTTAAATCTTGTGGTTGATTTCTCATTAAGTATCTAGTATCAAAAGCTAATAGTGTTATCAAAGCACAAGGTATATTGAGAGGATATAGAGAGATACATAAGAGAGATTGATAGGAGATAGGGAGATATCATTTTTAGAATTTTAAGAATTGATTTTTAGCTAGAGTCTTTTCAAAAGGTTGCAGGAAACTCATGAAGACTAGGATTCAACATAGATATATTTTACACTAGATTTAAGGATAATTAGTGATATTTATTAACTTGTAGAGATTTAAATATTTGCATGGATTTGCTTGCTACTGTCTAAATTTTTTTGTTGCAGAAAATTAGTTCTCAAAAGTTGAGAAGCTTCCTACAATGGATAGAGAATAATTTCATCTTAGATTGTCTGAAGTCTATGTGCTTTCCTTGTGCAAGGATTAATTATTTGTTGCATAAAAAATAGGCATTGAATAAAGAGGAGACTCAAGGAAAAGGTCCCCATTGGAGATTGGAGATAGAATATTGAGAAGACCCAAGAAGGAGGTCTCCATAGAATATTGAAGAGTGTAGATTGAGAAAGATGAGACCCAAGAGAAATATCCCATTGAATAACTTTCAGATTTGAGAGATAGAAGATTGAAGATAGAGAAGGACTGGGAAAAGTCCTATTAAATATTTGATAAGTTGTAGAATTTGAAGATCCAAAAGAAGAGGTCTTAATAATAGTTGGAAGGAGAAAGAAGAAGAAGGTTAGAGAAACCTTATTGAAGAAATTGATGAAGTGGCCATTGGAGAATATTTGAAGAAATATCAAGAGAGAATATTGCAAGAAGTATTAGCTCATAAAAATAAAAATTTGGGACAATTGCTACCATCCAAAAACAAGCCCAAAAAGAAAAATGATTTGGCAAGAAGTTTGCCAAATTTTGGAAAGTATTCTAGAAGATCTCAAGACATTCAGATTATTGAGAAGGAGGGCAGAAAATAGGCCAAGTTTAAATTTAGAATTTGACAAGGATATTGGAGAAGAAAGAAGCTAGAAGAGGCCACTAAATTTTAGTAATTAAATACTGTAATTGAAAATATACGATTGCTCTTTTTGCAGTAGAAGCTAAAGAGTCATAGGAAAAAAAATTGGAGGAGTTGGTAGAAAAAGAAGGCATCAAATCAAGATAATTGGGAAGAATTAGAAGGAGAAAAAAGGCTACAAATTAAAGAATTTTTGGACAATAAACTAAAGATTTTTTGAAAGCAATATTAGATCTTCAAATTGAAGGAGTGTCCTAGAAAATTCAAAAGAGTTAAGGACAACAAAATAAAGGAGGAATCGGTTGCATTAGAAGCTGAAAATTATAGAGTTTAGGACAACAAGAGAGCAGTATTTTGGGCAACACTAAATTTTGTTCTCTCTAACAAATTTTAGAGTCTTAGAAAACAAAGTTGAAGGAGAACTGGAGCCGCATAAATTAGATCTTCAAACAACAAAATAAATGATAAAAATAACAAAACTTGGGCAGCAATTAGAGTTGCAAATTTCATAAGTTCAAGGTAACAATCAAGTAGAAATGAGATCTGTAAAATTTACAAATATATGGAAGTAAATAGGTGATGCAAATCACCAAGAAAACTTGCTACAAAGGAGGCCAAAATAATGTTTGAAAATTGGTGTTATTAAAGTTTTTATCAAAGTAATATTTAAGTTTTTTGAAAACACCATATTTGAGTAGCAAAAGGAAAGTTTATATCTTCAAATATCATAGAAGAATTAGCTATAAAAGGTATGCCACATTGGTGCTATAAAGGTTATTATTTAAGCATTTAAACCAATTTACTTTAAGGTTACAATAGCACCATATTAGAGTCGTTAAAGTTAGCAGAAAAGAGCTCTAAAGTTTAGTGTTCCGAGGTGAGAATGAAGGCATCTTGGTTATCTTCAAACCTGCACATTTTAACAACATAAAGTAAACTAGATAGTGCATAAAAGGAGTTATAAGGGAAGAAAGCATTAGTTTCAAAGAATGCTATAGAGTCAAAAAAGTGCAATTTTTGAAGACTAGTATGAGGTGATTTTATAAAGAGAAATATCACTCAAATAACAAGGTATATTACCTTGATTTTATAAACATCAAAATATTTTAATATTAGGTTGAATAATACTTGAATACAAGGCATAACGTATAAGTAAAGCAACATAAAGTTTTTCTATTCAAATTAAGAAGCTAAGGTTGGGTATTTAGAGTATCTACTGGTGAATAAGATAGTGCATACTTCTTTGTAGATAATAAATCCAAGTGAAGAGCCAAGTTAGATAAGCCAACCAATGAATCACCACCCAGGTATCATGAGATAACAACCAACAAATCACCAACAAGTTATCCATAACATAGCATTATTAGAGGTGTCTCAAGATAGCACCACGAAAAAAAAATCTTAAGTGCCATTAGCACAACTATAACAACACCAAGAAGTCAAAGTGTCATCACCTTTAATAAAGTGTTAGAATATTAATGTGCACTATGCCTTCAGTTTCAGTTTGACACTTGTCATGCTCCTTGACATTTATCATGTATTGATATAGACCTCCTGCCTATATGTTGTAACCTTTCCATGTATAATATATCTCATTTTTCAAATCCCAACATTTGGTATCAGAGCTCTAGGCGTTCTCCTACTCTTGTGAGCTTGAAGAGGGGTTTCCATCATGGAAACCCCCCCAATTTTTTTCTCTTCAAGCTAGAGAGTCTGCTCTCCATATTTTGATGGATTAGAAACCAAAATTTTGAGAGGAAAATTAAATATTTTTTTAGGGAGATTTACTGGGAGGTTAAATTTAATTTTTAGTATCCATCCAAAAAATTAGTTTCTCCATAAAGAAACGAAAAATGAATATCTTCTGCAATTTCTGCCCTGTTCATCATATTTTGGAATCTCTATTTTTTTTTCATTTTTGTAGGGATTAATTTTTTACGAGGAAGATCCCCTTCATATGAGCAATTTTTTCTTCGAACAATATTTTACAATGGTGGCTACTGTAGTATCCTTGTGAATCCACTAGATATTTTCTCAAGGTGGGCAATTGTCGATCTATGTTTACCGAGTAGGAAGCACAACTATTTTGTTGTTGATGGTGTAGACTGTTAATGTAGCCTACAGCCTTGTAAGGTCCCCAAGTGGGAGTGTTGTTGTCATGCCTAAGTTCGACGCGGGAACGAAAGATCACGCTCATTAGATCAACTCCCAGATTTCAATGGAAATAGTAAAGCATTATGGAGTTTCAAGAACATGTAATAGAAACATATGACAATGGAAAACAAATGTCATCGAAGAATTTTTCTATGGCTATTTTTTTATCTTTTCAATAGATTTTTCTGGTGCGTAACCTATTTTTTGATACTGGTGATGGCAGTGCAAAGTGGGGGAAGTAGTGCCTATGTCATGGAGCATATAATATCATGTGGAATTTTATTTTATTGAGTACATATAATATCAACGGTTTGTTCTATCCAAGATACCGTTCATGTAAATTTAGCTCCCTATTGCAAGAAAACTCTAACCTCCGCTACTTGTCATGGACAAGATATATTGTAGCCAAGACGTGACACTACAAATATGTTTTTGTGAGAATACGGACCGTTATAAAAGTAATTATGGTAGACGATACTATTCTAGTGTTATTTGAGACTCGAAAGGGCTATTTTTCATGGAAGTGCATGTCCAGTTTTTGCTCTTGTCCATGTGCCATGAAGATTGTGTACTACTAGTCCATCAGAGCTAGTTTTTGGTGGCCCATTCATTCATCCATAGTGGTCATAGTCATGGGTGTTTTTTTAGAGTCCATGATGAATCTGTTTCAACACCAAGACCTGGTCTCCACAAAAGGTACAAGTAGAGATGTAAAATTCATAACTGAGGTGCGTAGTCTGGAATATGTTCGGTTGAGTTGCATGTACTCTCAAAGATTTTAGTTACCTTCATAGCAGTGTTTTGACATTGATAATTTATTACCCATAATATTTTGAGATGATTTTGACCACAATTTAGGTGAATCATATCCCAGATCATAGTTCATCATAGCCAGTTTCTTGTGAAAAATGAAGCTTTGAGGAGATTCAAACATAGGAGATAGTGATCGTGCCACGTAAAAATGTACAAGAAAGTGTTTTTTGAAGTGAAATAATACTCGACCACAATATGTGGGTGAAATTTGTTGGTGAAGGTGATTTATATCTTGTTTAAAATAGCCTTGTTGATGCTCGAGGCTGTGAAACCCTAGAGAAATGGAGAGTTTTCCAGTGGGTGTGGCCACTCTTGTTTAAATATTTGATAGACATCTATTGTAATAAAATACATATATTGATGCGTATGTCATGATAAATGGGAAAGATATGAGGCATCTATTTTTGGCAAGTCAACAATTGCTAGTAAGCATGCTTCATATGTTTTCAAAAAATAGCCTGATTCATGCAACTCTCGATGCCTGACTGTTGTTGTTCTCTAGTTCATTGCATGCTCATGGTACTGTAAAATGAATGGTGCCCACCTTCAAAGTCACACAAAGCAATGATCTTCTGCCCATCTTGTGTTGATGATCTGTGATAGTGTTGTGCACTAAGAAGGAGAGCACTGGCTTTGGGTTCATTTCATCTCATCGAATCATCTCTGCCCCCCCGTTCGGAACACAAATAATAGTTAATGTGCCAAGCATAGTGAAAGCATGGCACGTGCTCTATAGTTTTTTCTTTTCATGCTAGTATGTTGAAAAATACCACATGTTGATTGACCTACCTCGTGGATTATGCAAATGAAGGTCATTTGCCATTTTTTTCCAATTTCTTATTTTTTAGCTGGGATGATGTTATTGAAGAACTTGAGATATCAAGAGCTCTGTATCTTGGTGGATTGGGAACCAAGGGACAAATAAGTAATATCTAGAGATTTATCGAGCATTGAATGATTTGATTGTAGTTTGTGTCATGGCGAATGGTTTAATATATCTTACATTATTGGATCTGTGAAATGTCATGTTCGATTCTTAAGGTGGGCATCAAATCTAGATAGAGCAATTGCAATTACAAAAGTAAATCTACCACAGGGTTCATATGTCCATGTGGTGGAGCATCAATTATGACGTCTTTGCTTGTCTCAATCACTTGAATACCTATGAATATGTGATGTTTTTCTTATCAATTTACAAGGGCTTCCTTATAGTGATGACGATCACAAAAATCCTAAATGACGATGATGATTATGTTAATCATAGGTCCTATGGTTATATTGTGTAGTCGATCATGCATTTAAATTTTCTATGCACCACATGTTTTGCATGCTCCTCGAAGTCGTCAAATATATTTTTTAATATTTCCATTGCGTTGCTTTAAATTTTATACATGGTGGTAGCATGATATTGAAGAGAGTAGCCTGTGATTGGGTGTCCTTTGATGTGCTGGAATCCTTGTGTTACACTTTGTAGAGGCCAATGATAATAGTGGTATACTTTAACTTTTGTATTAGTTATGTAATCAAGAAGAAGGATGTTTAACAATAGTTGTAGTAACTGTTGTTTCTCGGCGGTTTCCAGCATCCAAAGGAAATAGGCCCAAGTATATTTTTTTATGTCATAGAGTGGGGGTCCTTTTTTATTTAAATAAATAGGGGGACTAGTTATTCAATGGGATCAATTTTTTTTTTCAAATTTCAATAGTGGGAGTTATTTATTAAATGATGGGGTTATTCTTGTAAACCCCTATTTTTACCACATGGAAAGTGGATGGACACTCAAATTTTACCTTATAATATCGCTATTGTTTTTCTTATATATGGAGGACCCATTCACATCTAACTATAGCCTTATATATAGTCGTTGGAAATATTTTTTCAAGCCAGACCCAATGGTGGGGTCCATTTTAAATTTTGTGACTATTTTCCATGATGTTTTTAGGCTCAAATATTATTATATTATGGAGTGCACTCTCGGTTATACCCGACACTCCAAAGCACTTTGTATGTGATCCTTGTACCTAGTCACCTTCTCTAGAGCACCTAGTGGATGCAGCGGTTGGTTACCCATGCATTTTGGTAGGATGAGATGATCACCATAAGGACACCTACTCTAGGGACTACAGACATAGATACCCTAGACTCTATTTGAGGATTTTTTTGGATCTACTTCTGAATACTACAAACGAAGACACTTCATAAGATTCTATTATGTTATTTCTTCTTCTCCTTCAAATTGATATTCTATAGCTCATTCATATTGCATTTTTGAGTGAATTTTTGGAAAATACCGACACTCATAAATGGCTCATATTTCTTTTGTATTAAGGTGCATTTTTTGCAGAGATCGACACCTTCTATATTGAGTTCACCATGAGGGGGAATGATATTCAAGGTGGATGTCATCAGTGACCTACGAGAGGCAACATACCTAGAGGATGACCTAAAGAGGAAATAAACCTATGGAAGTGGCTGACCCTAAGGCACCCAAGATAACCTTGAGGTACTTAGACGGTTGACCTAGAGGTAACATATCCAAGAAAGTTGCTGACCCTAAAGTAATAGACCAAGATGTATACATCGTTGATCTAGCATTATTCACAATTGGAGAGCCAAACGCAAAGAGTACAAGCCTAGACCAAATAAAGTAATAAAGGAGGATGATAGGGTTCTTTTAGAGAATTCAATATTAAGCGATAATGTTATCTAATGTTGACTTAATTTTTTATTTATAGTTAGGATAGTGCACATTAAGGAGGAATGTTAGAATATTAATGTGCACTATACCTTCAGTTTTAGTTTGACACTTGTCATGTTTCTTGGAATTTGTCATGTCTTGATATAGACCTCCTACCTATATATTGTAACCATTTCATGTATAATATATCTCATTTGTTCAAATCACAACAGAAAGAGCCACCAAATTCAAGAACAAGTATCATTTTGAAGAAGTGGATAATACCTAAATTAGTAAGGCATTGAAAGAAAACCTAATGCCATTTGCTATTACAAAGGCATATAAGAATCGAGCAGATATGTTTAAGGAGAATAATCAGGTTATTGTCAAGTGTAGAAGAGAAGCAATACGTTATCAAGCTAAAGAAGTAATGTTATAAAGGAAAGAAATCATGCTATGTAAAGGTGGACTAGAGCATTACTAAGCAAAGGAGAATATAGAAAGTTTTACAAAGAAATGAAGTAGATGTTACATGGAAGAGGAGTGTTACCAGTTGGAAGGACTAAATATAATCATAAGAGGTCCAAAGAGTTTCATTTCTAAGTGTCACAGTGTAGAAGGTAGCTCCAAGGGAAGTGAAACATCTTTGATGCATGTAAGTCATACAAGTTCACTCTTAAGATAAGAGTGTAATATAGGTGAAGG
>JAQPPZ010011138.1:0-45172 GCA_028583015.1 Wollemia nobilis | reverse complement strand
AGCCCTTACCACTGCATTAAGCTTGTGGCTTATTCAATGAGTTTACATAGGTTTTTATGAGGGGTCTTGATCCCCTCATACTAAGTGGGGTTTGAACCTTGGACCTCTCAAAGAGAGGCCAAAGCCCTTACCACTGTAGTAAGCTTGTAGCTAAAGGGTGTATATTTATTATAATATATATTTGTTAGGACCCCATCCTAACACTATTTTGTAATTCTCATATGATTATGAAATGACCCCCTTCCAACGTGGGGACATCTTAATAATGTAATTTTGTAATACTTTGTAATGGTATGCGGGAAGTTAGGTGCCTAGACAAGTGGGGCCATTTCATGTAAGCGTTATCAATAATGTAACCGATGTTTGGTAGAAGACTCTAGCTCGAGTGGCACTTTGCATGTAAGCCAACTCTTTAGAATTAGGTTAGGGTTGCATGAAGTGTATCTTTAAAAGACATGAAGCCATGTATGAATGTATATTTTTGCAAATTCATGGAAGTATTGAAGGAGGTTGCCCCCTCGAAAAGGCCTGTGATTTTGTGTTGTTTTGTGAGATTGCTTTAAATTTGCATTTACCATTTAATTCTGCTTTAAATGCATTATTTATGTGAATGAGTTTATTTTTAATAAAAGGTTCCCAACAATATTATTATTATTATTATCATTACAAAGGACCTATATTATATTATGATATGAGATACATGTATGATTATATATATATATATATTTTTTTTTATTTTTACATATATTATATTATATTATATTATACATATGTATATAAATATTATATTCTAATTTATTTTTCTCGAACTTACTATTCAGCTCAATAGTTTTTTTTTTTTAATAGTGAATTTTATCCAATTTTTATCGTTGTCGAACTCAAACAAAAAGATGAATGCGGTTACTTAGTGACCAACTCAGTCCGTCATATCTTTGATTTATTTGCTTGATCATTTTTTATTTTGGTTTTTTTTTTTTTTTTTTTTTGTTTTTTATATTTTTTTTTTTTTTGGGTAAATGACCACCACTACTTTTTTTTTATTACTTCCCTTAATGAAATATTTGTGGTAAAGAATGTTTTTGTTATGTGGGATAGTCTCATGAATCTGTTTCCCATAGAAGCTATAATGTTCATTTCATGCTATTTGAAGGTGAACATGGATATCCACAAGAAGCTAAAATATTTTAAGCTCTATTGATAAGGTAGTGTATCTTGAGTGGTTGAGCTCTAAGAATCTGCTAACAAAAATGCATTATTCTGGAGAATGGTTTCTTGTTTATGCACGTGTGGAGTAATGTGATCGGGTTGATCTTAGATATTGTCACTGTAAGAGGTCTATGAAAATTATTGATAAGAACAGAGCATGTACAGGCAAGATAAAATATATTATTGTGGACTTACAATTTGACATTGTCATGGATGTGTTTGTTTTATGCTTATTTAGAAAGAATAGTTATATGTGGGTCACCTGGGGCATCAGTTTTACTCATAATATCAATATAAGGCATCAGTTTCTGATTATTGGTATTGCACCTGGGGGCCACTAAAAAAGGACAGAAATCAAGGAAAAGAAAGAAAAGGGGCAAATAAATGAGTTGGGGCAGTGTTCATGAAAGTTGAAAAAATATGTGCTGTAATAATTCATCTGATAATTGATAGAGAAATTAATGTTATTGTTATTATGTAAATGTCATTCACAAAATGTAAAGCCCATTTTATAGTCCCGATCTTGCATATAAGGATAAAACCCATTTTTAGCCATTTATTTAATTATTAACTTATTTGTGATGTTAGTCAAGTTGCCCATGGCAACTGCTTTCATCCTTGTATTGAAATTTGACATTTGACATTCTATTGTCTCTGGGCATATCTATACCACAGCAGTTTTACTCCTTCATGAGTTTGGTGTAAATTAGGTAGAGATGCATTATGAGTCATCGAATTTACGGCTTCCAGTTCTTTGTGTTACAGAATCAAAGGAGCAGATTGTTGCACATTTGGCTAATTTTGCTTATGATCCCTTCAATTATAATTTTCTTCATAAGGTATGGGAATGGATTTTCAACGTGTCTAAGTTAAAACAGAGTGCTTATCTTTGCATATCTGAGTTTGAATTTTCTGTTTGTAGTTGAATGTGTTGGACCTATTCCTTGACTGTCTAACTGAACCAAATGAAAAACTAGTGGAATTTGGGCTAGCGGAATTTGCAACTCTTGTGCTGGTAATTAGAGATTCATATTTGTATTCCATGCTGAAGCATATTTGTATTTTGAAATGGTTGTTATTGATGGTATCTAGAGATGGGATGAATCTGCCTAGAGAACACTGTTTTCTATTCTTGTACGTAAGAGACATGAGCATGGAAATCTATTGAATAATAGTTGCATATTCTGCAGGTCGCTGCTGACGATGCAGCGTGTTTGTCTTTTGTTGTAGTTAAACATCAATGTTAATGTAATTGTCTTTTAAAATTTATTTGATTTACATGACTTTAATTTAGAACGCTCTAGTAAAAGAACATTGTTGCATGTATTTGTTTGACAAGAAAAATAATAGATAATAAACATGATGAATTTCAATTTTTAATTCCCCCCTTTGTTTTTTCCGATCCAGCAATTGCTGTGGTTATTGTAAGAAATGGTGGCATCCCTCTTATAATTCTTGCTTGTCAAGTCCAGTGCAAAATACAGTAAGTAATCTCTGCTTTTTTCTTTTCTCACTCTTGGTTATGTCCAAAATTATATCCTTTACTAGATTACGAGGATAAATATCCTTTTTCTCTTTTTGGTCATTAACTACGGCAGGAGTTCCTTGTTCCATGCTTATTTATAAGGCAATGAATAGTTAAACATTCTTAGAGTTGAATTAATTTAGGGTATTTCAATAAGCTGTATGGAAACTTCTAGAAGCCGCTTGTTTTGTTGGAAACAGCTGCTGCTTTTGTGAGGAAAGTGGTTTGGTAAACAGTGGTTTTACACCACAAGCCTTCCATAAATATAAGTTCTGAGTATGATATGTCTAATTGTGCGTTGGTTTGTAAGTTTCCTCGCTGTTTTGTGTTGATCTGGCATTCTGGCCAATATTGTTATCAGAGCATCGTGGGATGCGGGGCAGGAGTATGTTCCTATGCTGTGCTGTGTGAGTGTCTGCCTAATTACTGTTATAGGCTGTGTAAGGGCCTGTGAATATTACTGTTATGTACAGTCTGTCCTGCATTGCTAAGACAACCTTTATGTTTGTTGGAGTGACTAAAAGTGTTTGCAATAGCAGCATATTGCTGGGCATGAAAATATTCTGTGAGCTTGTTTGTCTGAGACAGCTTTATGTTTTTCAGTGGGCATATCCAAAGTCTGTGTCTGAGCTTTAAACAAGAGTTTCCTTTGTAATAGTCATCTTGTCAGTCTTTAAGAGAGCCACAGGTTCTGGGCATTGACAACACTTATAGTGTTTTGGTTGAGAAAGGTTTGCGTTTTAGTTGCTGTGTCCATAATGATGAGAAAATATATTTTGTTACTGGGTGTTTGTGGAGATGTGTGTTGAAAAGTTGTGGCTGAAGTATTACACAACCAACAATTTGTCTTACTTCTTATCTTGTCCTAACAAGGTGACATGGGCAAGGCAAGATAGGAGTGCCATTGTGAAGTCGGAAGTAGAAAAAAAAGTCCATAAAAAATAACAAGGTCAACCCAAAGGTGAAATAACCTGCTATTTTAAAAAGGAATGTGGCCCATTAATTGGCTGTTGTCTTAATGTCCGAGTACGCTGGATTCAAGTCTCAGTGCAAGCCCACTTTAGAACTATTTTATATGAATGCTTCTTTTATGTTGTGTTGTTGCGCTACTACTTTGATAGATACTTCTGCTGGATGCAACATTGAAGTAGGTGCAACCTTATGAAGGAAACACTTGAGTGAAAGATCTTATTTCATTGTGAGATACATAGTTGGAGGTGGAGGAGGAAAAGTGAGGACTTTGGAGCAGCATGATGCAGAGGCTATAAGCTGACAGATGTGGTTGAGGAGAAGCACCGGATGAGCTTGGTCAATTGTTAGGAAAGCCTATGACAACTTGCTTCGTGTATGTTTACGAACATGTTGAAAATATTCTACAAAAGAATGGTTAGTTACAAGAAGATCAAGAGAAATGAAATGAAATATTATTAATGTCCGCAGTGGGCAAAAATAAGACCCAAGGGACTATAAGAAGGACAATAATGACTGCCAACTAGTAGGCTAAAAAGCCCAATAAAGAAAAGAACAAAGAGAAATGTGACTTATGGTAGTTGTTGTTGTTGATGGCTATCAAATCATTATGAATGCACATGACTAAGTGATTGAGGAAATCCATAGTGGTGGTTAGGGGTTATCCACATGAAAACCTTTGTATGAGTTGGCGGGGTTGACTTCATGAAAATCCTCATGTGTATGGTTGTGGCTTAGCCATTTGAAAACCCTTATTGATGGTTGTGCACATAGTCTATCAGTGGTTTTGTCAATGGTTAGCGAAAGGTGAAGATTGTAGAGAGGTGCAATATGGATTGCAGATACAAAGAAACATCCCTGGTGATGGATGGAGAGTCATAGAGGATTTAGGATGTAGAGATACCCCATGTGAAGGATGGAGAGACATCTAGGATTGGAGAGGCAACACTATGGTGGAGGGAATCCTCAGGAGATGAGGATTCAAAGGAAACAGAGGAACAACCAAGGACAGAGAAGTTGGTGTGAAGGGAGAAGTAGCGTAGGATTTTGGTATAGCAGTAGAGGGGAGCTCAACCTCAACCCCAACATCACCAGGAGGAACACCAACAATCACAGGAAGAACCTCCACAGCAGGCCACAACAAGAGTAGGTGGTAGCGCACAAAGGATGATGGAGGGTCGGAGCAAGATACATGGGATGCCATATATGGTAGTGCAAGAGAGTTCTTGCACAACTAGGAAGTTAGGCTGTGCAAGGAGGCATTGCAAGTACCAGGAGAATGACTTAAGAGAGGGTTGTAGTGGGCGAATAGTAGCCAAAGGAGTCTATTGCACAAATAGTAGAGGAAGAGGAGAGGAGAACACAACAACTAGAGATAAGGACTGCGCAAGTGTAGGAATCAATTATTCTTGTAGATGTGGATGATCAGATTTAGTGTAGTGGATGCAGTACAACAGGAATGTATGGGTTGAGAATATTAACTCACCCGACAGTTTCAACAACACACCAATGTAGTTTGAGCAGCAGATGGATCCATGTGGATCACCTCCATTGGACAAAGAAGCATGCTTTATAATAAAATCTACAATAAAGGAGTTGGCACTGAATGCGAGGATGCTAGAGGAAAGGAGAGACAAGGGAAAACATGATACATTAGATTTTAGGATCTGAGAAAAAGGAGAGTAGCTAGTTGTTAGGATAGGAAAGGAGACGAGGAATGGTGGTTGTAGAAGGACAAACTACTTAAGTGGGCCAGTAGATACAAGAGGGCAAGGTGGCCAAATGACCTATCAACCTAACAGGTCACAGTGGAGAAGACAGGAAGGAGACTACCATCGGAAATGGTACTGATGTAGAACTGGCAAAAGAGACAAGTGAAAATTTTCTCTTGGAGATACCAAATTTGAGGAAACCTCCAGTTTTGGGAGAGAGTTTTAATGAGTACTTTCTTTGAGAAGATCATTGGAGAGTTGGAGAGATTGCACATGGAGTTCCGATTTGGATGCATTGGATATTGGCCACTATGGCAGTTGAAGATGGAGAATGAACTAGCCAAGTTGGTGCATTGGGCTAGAGACGAGTAGTGGATGAAGAAGCTGGCTGATATCCATTAGACACATCCATGGGAGCTAGAGATGGGGGCTAGAGATTGGTAGTGGATGAAGAAGCTGGCTGATATCCATTAGACACATCCATGGGAGCTAGAGATTGGTAGTGTGAAAACAACTCTAGGAATGAAGAATCCGTCAGAAGGGACTCAAACACTTTATCGACATCTAGTGAGAGTATACGTAGACAAAGGAACTTTGGTAGCCCGCCTGGACGAAGAAGCATGTGTCTATTACGTCAATTGTATACCATAATGAATTTCTTTATATACGGGATTGGAAAAGGTTCAACAGATGAACGTGGAGTAGGCTAACCAATTGTAGGCAATGGAGGCACGACTTTGGTAGGTGAAGGAGGATGCCGAAGCAAAACTAGCAAAGTTAAAGGAGGTTGAGGACAAGACAAAGGCACAAGAGGAACATGATTAGTTGATCGGACAATTGAAATCTAATGCATGGTGAGGGAATACTTGTTGGAAGTGAAGAACAAGGAATTTACTCATCATGATCAACTGATAGTAGAGAAGGATGATCAAATTGCAATTGCAGCTAGACGAGAAGCATAAGCAGTAAAGAAAGTTGCTAAAGCAATGAGGAAGGAAGCAGAAGTTGAAGCTACAAAGAGAGAGGTTGAAATGTTGGCAAAGTTGGTAGAAGTCAAGTAGAGATTGAATCATTATGGTGTGTAGTGGGCTTGATATGAGGCCTATGCCAAAAGTTTGAAAGGAGAGATGGAGGCCTTGAAATTGCCAATTGAGGAGCTTGGAGGTGTGTGCCTATTCCCATGCCTCAACATCAACAAAACCCAAGTCCCTAGGAGCAGGGGTAGTCTTCAACAAGGACATTGACCAATCTAAAGGGGAGGGCAGATGTAGGAGCTAGTTTTGACTAGCCTTAGAAGAAATAATGTAAATAATGAAATAAGTGCAAATGTGCATGAGAATGAAATGTAAATGAATGAAATGCAATTTGACATCAAGGGTGATGGCGTCAACAATTTGAATTTGTAATGTACAACAAACATAGGAATTAAGCATATGGGAATGGAGGGTAGTTAGTGATGAGGTGTCCCGCGTGGTAGTTGTTGTTAAGTACCAGATGGACCCCCCCATTCATTTGAGAGTACTATGTAGATTTTGTAACAATGAGGGCGTCTGAGGATTGTATATTGCCCAATGCAGATAGGTCTGTAATGCCAATGAGTACAAACAATATTAATACAATGACTATTCATCCTTCATTTTTGTGGTGTATATATTCTATATGATGCTATTCCTACAATAAAGTAGAATTGTTGGCTGTTCTAGGTTCTGTGTGTAAGTACAAGCCCAAAAGTTGTAGTCCAAAAGTGTTGTCGAGGAGTGCAATACAAATGCTTGCCATACAAGTACTTGTCGTTCAAGTGGATTGTAAGCTTGTAATCGTTGTATAAGTCACTTTGTTGTACAAGTGGATGTTGAGCAACTTGCCTTAGAAACAAGTGTTGATGAAGTTGCCGTACAAGTAAAGATGCTATGCAAGTGTGAAGCAATGTTGATTATAGTCTTGGTTGGCTTTTGAATATGCCTTATCAATTTGTTCCTCCAACATCATTGGAGTACTCACCACCGTGCTATAGAATCTTTATCATTCAACTCATTAGATTTAGGGCAAGGAGTGGGAACAATGAGATTCATATCATAATACAAGGTTCTAATCCCATGGGTAAACCTTAACATTTAACCCAATGGGTTTGGGGCAAGTGGTGGAGAGGGAGAGCTTTCACGCCATAAGTTGATTTTTCAATCCCATAGGTGAACCTTAACATTTTCACACCATAGATAGATTCAAATTGCATGGGTGAACCTTTTTATTTAAGCCCAAGGGATTTGATGCAAGTGGTGGGGAGTGAAGTGTTTCATACCGTAAACCAAGGTTCCAATCCCATGGGTGAACCTTAACATTTAGTCGAAAGGGTTCGAGACAATCAGTGTAGAGCAAAGAGTTTCACATTGAAAACCAAGGTTTCAATCTCGTGGGTGAGCATTAACATTTTATTGGCCCTTGGGTTTGGAGCAATTGGTGAGGAACACACAAACCATAGACCAAGGTTCCAATTCAATGGGTGAACCTTAACATTTTTCCCAAAGGGTTTGGAACATATGGTGGAAAGCGAGAAGTTTCACACTATAGTCCAAGATTCGAACCCCATGGGTGAACTTGAACATTTTAATGCCCAATGGGTTTGGGACAAGTAGTTGGAAGCAAGAATTTCACATTGCAAGCCAAGGTTCCAAGCTCAATGGTGAACCTTAAAATTTTGCGCATGGGGTTTAAAACAAATGGTGTAGAGCAAAGAGTTTCACACCATAAGCCAAGGTTCCAATCCCATGGGTGAACCTTACACATTTTAGCCCATGGGGAGCAAGGAGTTTCACACCATAGGCCAAGGTTCCAATACCATGTGTGACCCTCAATATTAAAGCCTAGTGGGTTTGGAGTGAGTGGTGGGGAGGAAGGAGTTTCACGTCGTAAACCAAGGTTCCAATCCCTATGGGTGAACCTTAACAATTAAGCCCATTGGTTTGGGGCAAGTGGTCGAGAGCAAAGAGCTTCACTTTGTAGGCCAAGGTTCCAATCCCATGGGGGAACATCGAACCTTAACATTTAGCCCATTGGGCTTTGTACAAATTGTGGAGAGCGAGGAGTTTCACATCGTAATTCAAGGGTCCAATCCAATGGGTGAGCGTTAATATCTATCAAATGACATGGGCTTAATTGGTTAAAAACATGGATTATCAAGATGGACACAAGTTTAAATCTTGCGAAGCAATATATGCATAATTGCCAAAATACCAATTCGGTTTGTTGGAATACCAAGGTTGTATAGTCATGATGTAATGCAAGTAGTGACTATTGGAATCCCATAAAGTTAATTAAAAACAAAAATTACCCACATAGAACACAAGTGTATTAAGCAATGTTAATATGAGAGAAGAATGATGTTGCATCAACTTTGGGACTCTTATTGAAGTGCTTGCTTCCGAATTGGAAAAGTGTTTAATACATACCTCTTAATTGATTCATCTTTAAGGAATGCATTGTCCCATGTGATATTATGATATTGTTGTGATAAATAATGGATTTATTTCTCCTTCACGTTTTAATGGTTTGGAAGACACCCTTGAACAGTCTATAGAATGCATGCAAATAGTTTGAACAAGAGAATGCCTCAAAATGTTGGAAAGAACAAACGGTTTACAATTTTTTAGTTTGTACTAACAAATTTTCAAATTGCAAAACATCTATCATGAGAAATGGGTGGGTTTCCTTTGCACCTTGAGTAGGTTAAGGCAAGAGATTGTTTTTGCTAGTTTTTTTATTCTTTTCAAGCTCATGTGTTGCTAGTGGGGACGGCTACACATCCCCTCAAAGATGCGGAAGGGAAGGGGGTGTTGGATTTCACACCAATTTCCAATAATGAATATAGGCAATCCATTCACTCAAATCTTACATAGAAAGTGTAAAAAAAGATGAGAGATATAGACAATAGGTGCACTTGAGCACCAAATAATCACTATATTATTTGTAGATAAGAATCACAACACTTCAATGTAATGGATGGAGTGGTAGGGGGTATTTATACCAATACCAAAATCCTAATTACATAAAAAAGTTAACCTAAGCTGACATAAAAAGAGGGCTTTAGGTTAATTACAAGTTATAAGGTGGGTTTAACCATAACAACGTTAATCGAGATCCCTAGGGCCTACATAATTAAATAATATACAATAGGTTAAATACATTTATGCAATGATTACTTGTAGGCCTATACAAGATTATATCATACAATGTCGGCCTTGGCCATAAGTCAAATTACACTTTCAACAGCCTCTCATATTTTGAATTAAGGGGCCAAGGAGAGAAGACATTGGTGACAATAACATCTTCCCTCCGCCTTATCCCCCAACATAATGGATGATCTAGTGGGCCTATGAGCTTGAGGAAGTCTCAACTGGCGTCCCTCATCATCTGGAAGTTTGATTATGTGAAGATGCCTTTGCACAAGAATCTCCTTAGTGTAGATCGGACTCGCCACCGCCAATGTTAGGTACTCCCACACGTATACAAGGAACATAAAGCAAGACTTGTAAGCATAATATTCTCTTTTACAACACACTTCACCTTATTGGGGAACTTCGACTTGCCCTTGGGCCTCTTATTTCCATCACCAAAAGAGGTTTTGCATGAAATTGTTTATGAGAAGAGTCATTACAAGATTTCAAAAGTATTTGGACAAAGAATAGAAGAAAAAAGAGATCATGAATGGTTAGATGTTCTTGCATAAAATGAATCAATAGCCCATGTTTTTGATAGGAAGATGAAGGATAAACTAAAGCATATTTTGAAACCTTTTTTTGTATGCCTCCAAAAGGCCCAATAGTTGCTTCAAAAGTAACAAATCCAAATATCTTTCCCATGAATATAGATCAAAGATTTTGATTGCGTAATGTACAATAAATTTGTTTCTTTTGAATGGGGCGATAGGTCTTGAAGACAATCACACAATGAGACGTCCCTCCACTTGTAGTAAGTCCATGAACAAACACCACTACTTGTAGTAAGCCAACATTGATCTATATTGAGTTGTTAAATCATAAGTTGACTCAGGTGATTGTTGACGGAGGATCTAGCGTAAAAGTGTTGCCAGAGAAGACTTGGAGAGAACTTGGAGCACCATTTCTATGGTCTCCAAATTTTAGATTATACAGTGCAGATCAATATGGTATCGAGATGAGGGTAGTCTTGATTGGTCGGGAAGTAAAGATGGCTGACTAAGAATTCATCATGAATTTTGTGGTGATCGCCATGCAAAAACTAGCATACGATGCGTTGTTGGAAATAGGATGGATGCACACGGTAAAAGACAACCAGAACTAGGAGACAAATCACTTAACATACAAGAAGGGATAGCACAAGTACATGATACATTTGAAGATTCAGTCTGTAAGTGAGGATCTTGCAACATTTGATGAATTGGGTAGCTCATCATTAGAGGATGTTAATGGACAAGAACTGAACGAGGAAGGAGTGTTGGAACTTGAAGAATGCATGGAGGATGAAAAACATTATGATAGTGGACGTTTTCATTGGCAAGTGGAGGACTATGATGTCTTCCTACCAAATTGCCTGTGCATCTAGGTGTAGGAAAATCACTATGATGGACAAAGAAAGTGTATATGAGGTCGGTAAGTGTAGCAAGAAGGATAAATCTACACCAAAGGAGGAAAAGAAGTGGACATTCTTGAAATGTTTTGCTAAATACACTGTTGATTATGCTATTCTTGATGAGAAGCCAACACACCAGATTGACGTGGCTAAAGTAGTAAGTGTGCCTGATACCATAAAGTATGAAGCATAGTTGAGAAAATCTGCAAAAAATCCCGATTTTGCTGATTTTTTCTCGAAAAATTCTGATATGCATGTAAAAATTTTTTTTTTTCAATGAAAAATTTCATTTTCTTCGGTTTTTTCAATAAAAATTGCCGATTTTTTGCTGATTCCGATTCTTTGCTGATTTTTAAACCGGCCGATTTACTACCCGATTCCGATTTTCTCCTATGGTATGAAGGACCAAAGACTGTTCAAGTTAACCTTGGCAAGGGGGACGAAGAGAAGATATTCCATTGCGGGGGTGATTGGGACCTAGTGTTGATAGCAACAACTTTCAAGATTTTCATGCAGTATAAGGATGTCTTTGTGTGGACATGAAAGGGATTCCATCGAAGTTATGTGCACATCAAATCCAGTTGATTTCGAGCACACAACTTATTTGGATAAGGCCATATAGAATGAATCCAAAGTATTGGCCTTGGTTATGAGGAAATACAGAAGATGTTGAACATAGGAATTATCTTCAAGGTTATGGTGAGTGAGTGGGTGTCACCAATTGTCATTACCTTGAAGAAGGAAGCAAATGAAATCCACATCTGTGTAGACTTTAGAAGTCTAAATGTTGTGACTATAAAGGATCCCTTTCCTATCCCATTCATTGACTCAATTCTGGAGGAGGTTGTTGGACTCAAAATCTATTTTTTTTTTGATGGATTTTTTGGCTACAATCAAAACAGAATAGTCGAGAAAGATAAATTGAAGACAACTTTTGTAGTAGAGAACGACATTTACTTATATAATCAAATGCCATTCGTTTTATGCAATGCCCTAGCCATGTTCCAGAGAATAATTTTGTACGTTTTTGAAATGTCCATCGGAAAATTTAGTCTTGTACGATTGGTCTTTGTATGGAAGAAAAGACGACCATCTCAAGGCATCGAAAGAATGAAGGAGGTTGTGCATAAATGCTCGTTTGTCGTTGAATCTGAAGAAGTGCAAGTTGTTGGTTCCATACGAAAAGTTGTTGGGGCACGTGGTGTGCACAGGGGTTGAAGACTGATCTCAACAAGATTTGAGTTGTGATGAGTATGGAGGAGCCATACGATGTTACTTTTTTAAAGTCCTTTTTAGGACATGTTGGGTACTACAGGAAGTTCATAAAGAACTATGTGCAAGTGTCCCATCCGTTGGATGTATTAACGTGTTAGAATGTTCCTTCCAATGGTAGAGGAGCGTCAGAAGGCCTTCAAGGAGTTGAAGGCGAAGTTGGTTTGCGAGCCTATTCTGGTATTTTCAAATTGGGAGAAGGAATTTCATGTCCACATTGGTGCATCTAATTTTGTGATTGGATGTGATTTTGGCTTAGGGGCAGTTTGGGATGGATTAACCCATCTATTTTTCCAGTTGGTTGCTGTCAAGAGCAGAGAAAAATTACAGCACAACAAAGTGAGAGGCTCTAGGGATGGTTTTTGCAAGCCAAAAATTCAAGTGTTACTTGCTTACCAGCCAAAAATTATGAACACTGATTTGTTTTCAGTAAGTGTGCTATCGTCATGGTACAAGTATATTGGGAAATACTTGTCGATGGGAGAGCTGCCAAGGGAGATGATTGGAGCAAAGCGAAAACAAATCATCATCAAAGCAACACCATTTCAGTTGATTGCTGGTTTGTTGTACAAGATTGCACTTGGTGGAGGTTTGTGGAGGTATGTAATGATGAGGAGGTGAACATAGCGTTAAGGAAAGCTCATGAGGGATTGGCAGGAGTGCATATGGTGGCAGATGAAATAGCAAGGAAAGTGCTTTTTGTAGGGCTATGGTGGCCCTGTTGGTCACAAATCCGCCACAGGAAAAGGATTTTGTTTGTCTATGCGCCCTAGACCTAGACCAACCTTGAAAGGCCGGAGGCAAGAGATGCCCTCCGTGCCAATCTCCGGAGAAGGCCGGCTCCTATACTAAACTATTGGGGTTTTAAGCTAAGAGTGCAGGAAAGAGATTTAAAAGTACAAAAAGAAATGTAAATAGCTTGATATTGCAGTGGGAAAGAACAAGCAACACAATAACTTATCTATATCTAAAGTAGCAGCATTCAATAAAGAAAATGTAACAGAAACTGAAACTACATATGCTTCTCTATGTATCCTCTACAAAATTCCAGACACATTTATCTTCCAATGCTAAAGTCCACATCATAATTACAGCAACCAGAAAACTAAATGAAAGCAGAAATACTTGCCAGAGGCAACATAAAAAGAAAGCACAGATGGGCTGCCAAGAGTCAACGTTGGCGTCATACATTTCGCCAAATTCCCCATATATAACGAGAAAGGTGTTTGATTTCTGCTTCCGGTGATGAACTCTCATTATCCACCACTCCGTCAACTTCTCTTCGGGCCATCCCTTCAATTCTTCCTTCATTTTCTTCCAAAACGTCGAAGGATCTAGAAAAGGGTGCTGGGCCGGAATGTATTCAACTTCAATTGGATAGAAATCATGCCACGGGGGCAGAGCCTACATGCGCTCGATATGCCACGCCAAATCCCTTCCATTAGGATTGTTGCGTTGTTCTACTATTTCTGGGTGAGGGCAGTTGTAAACATTTTTAAATCTGAGGAAATCCCTTATTACTCCCAAGGGATCATAGAACCATCGCTGGGGGATTTCCAGCAGGCCGAAGTCATTGAGTTTCACCACAAGGTGACTGTGCTGCGAAGTGGCTAAGACCTCGATGACCCCCATCTTGAAAGGGAAGTCACATGTGTGCCTCCACTTTCGGCCATGGCCATAGACAACGTCTGTAAGATCGCTCTGGCGAGCGACTTCCAGTGAAAACAAATATTCAGAGGTATAGAAAGGCAACAGGAAGGGTTTACCTGTAAACCCGAATATGCGAACTACTAGTCCTTGCGTCAATTGGAATACATCGCCCATCCTTTTTTCAATGACCCTATCTCTGAGTACTATAGGCACTCAGGGGCAAGAGCCACACATGAGTTGTAGGGCGCGTCCTAGGAATTTCTGATTGAAAGCATAATATGACTCGGTCTTCGCCAAGACAGGGGTCCACTAGTAGACCGGCAGCGGGGCTCTATCTTTGTCAATATGCGGAAAATGACTGAGTGTAGTAAAAGAAAATCCAGACTAGGAACGAACACGACCCGAAGTACTGATCTGGCCCTGAATTCTTCAAATTTGTCAGCCTAGTATGCAAGGTTCGGGCTACCCATTCCGCCCAGTCAAAAAATACTGGGTTGGTGTTCGGCCTTGCTGGGTCAGGGGCGTAGAACTCTCCATGAGAAACACATTCAACGAGGGCAACTTGCCAGGGGTAGACCGCGACATCAGAAGATAGGCCCGCCACCCATGCAAGAATGGAGAAAATGTCCGGATATTTAAAATCTTCAAGGAGTAAAGGCATCTTTGGCAATTTGCCAGAAGGGAGACCCTTGCTCAACTGTTCTCCCAAGAACTTCGTAATGTTAGGGGTGGGGACAAACCTGCCCGTCTGCTCACTCATATTGACATTCCGAACTGTGTACCCCTTGGGTGGCCTCTGCCGAGGAGCGAAGGCCTATTGTATATCGTCGCGATAAATTGAAAACAGGTTGTTCCCATCAGCGTCTCGAACCTGCCTGGTCAGAGGCTCATAATTCTGGGCGATTGCGTAGATGAGTTCGGTGCAATGTTGCATCGGGGTACATAAGTACCAGTACAGCTGTGAATAATAGGCGACGACTCTTTTATGTTCTGTAGACAGTCGACTCCGCATATAATCGATTATTTGCCGAAGTTCGGCAATGCTCTTGGTGAGTACAGTGTCCTTGATATTCCCCCACCCATCAATGGGCGGATCTACGGGCTCTTCTTCTGAATTCTCCTCTTCCATAATTTGTTTTTTAGGGTGGACGTTGAGGTCGACCTTCTTTGGCCTGTGCTTTTTCCCCTCTTTGGACTTCTTCGTTTTTTCGGCGCCCGTCTCTTTCTGCGCCTTCTCCTTTTTCTCTGTAGCCTTCTTCCCCATTACAGTCTACAAAAGTGCAGCAAAATTATAGAAAACAGAGCTCAAAGGGTGGGTTGGCGGAATTGCGGCAGAGTTTCGGCAGGGTTTCAACAGCTCGTGAGCACTCTGCAAGAAAATGACTAAAGGGCAAATAATTCTATGCTGGAGGTACTT
Source organism: Wollemia nobilis (assembly GCA_028583015.1). Lineage (NCBI taxonomy): Eukaryota > Viridiplantae > Streptophyta > Pinopsida > Araucariales > Araucariaceae > Wollemia > Wollemia nobilis. The sequence continues at coordinate 29,817 of JAQPPZ010011138.1, read as the reverse complement.
CGTTTTTATAGGCAAAAGTCGGGACTGTTCTATTAATGGCGCCCACTGGAAATAAATGCCCAAATCGGGCTGAGGAGGATCGCATTGCTTTTTGATTGGTCGCCTGGCGTCGTATACGAGGACCAAGGTACTTTGGAGATCTTGCCCTGCTTCGAAACCTTAAATTCTCGTTGTCCCTTACCTGGGCACGGGTTTCCATTCTAACTAAATTCCCTTTGGATGTGTGCCTTCACCCTCGCATTAACTTCGTGTGCTTCGAACGTTTAATTGGGCCGCCATTTGGGCACGCGCCCCAAGGCGCGTTTTCAAACGTGCTTTGCTTTTATGAGCGACTACTATTGGGTGCTTCGGCCGAAATCTGAGCGAAGTCCCTCTTCGGCCCCTGAGGTGCCCGAAGCGGGCCTTCGTTCATTCCTTGGTGTTACTTCGCCGAAACTTGGAGCGGACCGGAGGTTCGGCTGGCCCTACGCTCGAAGCGGGCTTTAAACATAAAATATAGCGAAGTGGATCTTAGCTGAACCTACCCTTTAGGCCGCACTTTGTATTTTCCCTCGCTGCTTCGCAAGAAAGATGCCGCTTCGCTGGAGTCTGGAATGAACCGGGGGTTCGACGTCTCGTTGGCCTGAAGTAGGCTTTTCAATATTGAGAATGAGCAAAGTGGGTAGATGTTATTCTTTAGGTATATTTCGCATCATTCCCCACACACTTGGTGCTTTGCTGAGCGTCTTGACCGAAGCGCCACTTCGGCACAAAAATGAGCGAAGCTCCTATCTCCCTTAGTGAATTGGCGAAGCGTCCTTTTGTTTCTCTTCATGACTCTGGGCTGTGCGAACCTTCTCCCTGTGTTAAGAAATCGGTGAAGCGTTGCCTCTATGATGCGAAGCTCATTCTAACTCAATTTTTATGCGATTTTTTTCGCCATCGCTTCCGAAGATAGACTTTTTGACGCCACTACTTACTCTGGCCTATCAACATTGGGGTACTTTGCAGCGTTTCTGCCGATAATGGCTGCTTCCCCGAGAACTGCCGAGGCGCATTGTAGTGCTTGGGCATTGGGCGAAGCTTAATCTTTTCGAACCAGCACCTAGCTGTCTTGCAGCAAAAGCTGCGAACTTGTCCCGATTTTGTTTCTGACTCTAATAGGACTTTGGAATAAATATGTACAAGCAAAACAACGAAAATAGGAAACAAAAGCTATGTACAAGCGTGAAACTTCTCGATACCTCTTGAATGGTGATAGGCCTTCAGATGAAGACCGTTGACCGGGATGGGCAGAATTTGGCCAGTCATATCCTTCAGGATGAAGGAGTTTGCCTGATTAACCTGCGAAATTTCGAAGGGGCCTCCCTAGAAGGCGTCAAACTTGTCATGATTTCCTAGCTTGGCCTTCCATGAGTCCCATTTCCATACCAGGTCTCCAAAATGGAAAGTACAGGTAGTGGCCTTCTTCTTGAACCAATTTCGGGTGGTGTCCGTGTGTTTCATGAACAACTTCATAGGCCTTTATCGGTCTGATTCAAGTTGCAGCAATTGAGCTAATCTGGCCTCCATGGGATCCAATTCCCCTCTTTCATCTTCCAACATCCAAAGCGCAGGAATTTCCATATAATTCGGCAAAACAGCTTCCTTGCCGTAGACTAGGGCGTAAGGCGAAGTTTTAATCGATTTTTTGACGGAGATTCGATCGGCCCATAGCGCTTGGTCCAAGAGCAAGTGCCAGGTCCTTTTGTTCTCTTCCAGAAGCTTCTTTAGGATCTTCAACAAATTCTTATTTGTTGATTCTGCTAACCCATTGCCCCGCGGATAGTAATTTGAAGTGGCCTTGAGATAGATTCCATACTTGCAGGTAAATTCATTGATTTTGGCGCCTACGAATCCTAGGCCATTATCTGTTACTATTGCTTCTGGAACCCCGAAGCGGGTGATTAAACCCTCCAGAAATGTGATGACTATGTCTTGATCAGCATGTTTTATGGGTACCTACTTCGGCCCATCTGGTGAAATAGTCTGTCACGGTCAGAATGAACTTGTGTCCCGTTGACGAATTCGGCGATATCACCCCTACAAAATCCAACCCCCACTTCTGGAAGGGTGTTTCAACTTGTATCGGTTGGAGGGGCATTGGGGCGTTTTTATTCCGGCCAGCGTACTTTTGGCATTGCTCACACCTTCCGCAAACTGCAAAGACGGTAGGCCAATAGTAACCTGCCTTGATTATCTTTAAAGTTGTTGGCCTTCCTGCGAAGTGGCCTCTTGATGCCCCAGAATGGAATTCATTGAGAATTTTCGCCTTTTCGTCTCCCCTGATGCATCTCAAAAGGACACCATCAATATCGGCGACGTATTGGACGTAGGACGTATCGGCGAGATTGCATTCTGAACCTCCTTCGCTGCGAGGCATTTAAATGCCCCGGGCATCTTCCAGTATTGAAGTATCTGATGATCTCGTCTGTCCAGTCTTCCTCGCCAGTAGGTTGATCGACGAGGCTGTCCTCTGCTACTGGGTCGTCCCATTGGCACGCTGTCACTTCGACAACTATACTCCTCGCCAACTCCTGGCACAATGCACGACCGCAAACCAGTTTGGTGGGCCGGATTTCAACACCGAATTCTTGTATCTTATTGACCCAGCCGGCCCTCTTGTTGCCCATTTCTCCCTGGATGATAAAGCTTCGCACGTCCGGGTGAATAACATACACCGTGGTTCTGCTCTGAGAAACTAAGTGCTTGAACTTCCTTAGAGACCTCATTACCGCGTGCACTTGACGTTCTATAAAATTATATTTTTCTTCGTGAGGCTGGATTACCTGGCTCAAGAAGGCGATCGGGCACTCTTCGCCATCATCTCCTTTTTGCGTTAGGACTGCTGCATAACTCTCAGGCTCCCCGACCGCGTAAAGAATGAAGTCTTTACTATAATCTGGGTTGATGAGCACAGGCGCCTGGGCGATCCGAGCTTTGATTTCTTCGAATGCCTTTCTCCTTTCCTCCGTCCAGGTGAATTCAGTGTTCTTCAAGAGCTCGACCATTGGCTTGATGATTTGGGCGAAGTCAGGGATGAATTTTTTGACGAAATTGATCTGCCCGAAGAATGATTGCAGCCCTTTCTTGTTCATTGGGAGCGGGAGCTTGAGGAGTGCCTCTGCCCTGTTCGGGTCGACAGCGAGCCCTCGTTCTGAGATGACGTGGCCTAGCAATTTTCCTTCTTTCACCGCGAAGACAGACTTATTCGGGCTAATAGAGATGCCGAACTCGCGACACCTTTCAAATATTTGCTGTAAGTGTGCGGCGTGGTCTTCCCTCTTATGTGAAAATACGGTCATGTCATCCAAATAGATGACGATGACTTTGTTTAATAGTTCGCTGAATGCTAAGTCCATGGCCCTCTGGAACATGGCCTCTGCATTTGACAAACTAAACGGCATACGCTGATAAGCGAACGTTCCCCATTTGGTGGTGAATGTTGTTTTATGTTGGTCCTCATCCCTAACCCAGATCTGATTATACCCTAAAAAGCCGTCCAAAAGGGAGAAGCGCTGTGCTCCTGCCACTACATGGAGGATCTGGTCGATCTGCGGGAGTGGATAGTGATCTTTCAAGGAAGGCCTGATTCAGGTTGCAAAAGTCGACGCACAGGCGAATGTCTCTGTTTTTCTTTCTGACAGGGACCAGATTTGCGACCCAAGAAGAATGCTTTATCGGATAGATAATTTTAGCCTCAAGCATTTTCAAGAGTTCGGCCTTCATCAGGACTTCTATCTTCGGATTTAATGGACTCTGTTTTTGTCTGCAGGGCTTGACTCCCTCTTGCAATTCGATTGTATTGTTGTGGCCTTCTCCACAACTATCCCCAAATATTGGGGACCCACCTTTAAGCTTCGCTTTTGGGTTTTTGGGTGTCTTTGAGAAGCATTTTCGAGCAATCCTTCACCCTTGGATTTTGCCTTGGCGATGCCAAGCTTCGTTTTGTAGTGTTTGTTTGTTTCTTTGGTATTTAGTGTTTTGATTTAAAGTTTATTTACTTTGGTTAGTTTCAATAGTTTCAATCAAATTAATTTAAAATAGTTGAAACTAACTAAAATAAATGTTTTGATAAAAAAGATGGGTTATAATTATAATAATATATATTTTATAATTATGATAATAAGAAAAGAAACATATAAATGAAATAAAACATAAAAAAAAATTATTATAAAAAAATATATATATATATATATATATATATTTTTTAACATGGTGGAATCGGTAGCCGCCACGAATCCGGGCAAGCTGTCCAGCTTTTATGGCCGCCACAGTATTTTGCATTGTCCGCCTCGGAAGCCGCCACATAGATCTTTGCGTAGTCCGCCCCTATAACCGCCATGCCACAATCATTTTAAACCTTTTACGCCGCTGAAAGCACCAGGAAAGGGACAAGCGTTCAATCCGGCGAGGCCCGAGATTTGAACCTTGGACCTCCGCCCCCTTATGGGGTTTGGATGAACCAATTGGTCTACACCTCGGACCTTATATATATATATATATAAAAAACAAAAAAAAAAGTAAAATAAAACTAAAGCATGATCATGTTTCCATTTATATGCTTCGGGTCGTTTTGTGATTTCATGTTAAGTTATTTTAATGTTTATTTTGCTTTATCCTCAAAAGTGATTAACGTGGTGTTTTGCTTTCTCATTTTGTAGATGGGCATAGCATGGCATTCAGAAGACTTGGAGCTAATCGCGCAGCGGCGTTGATGACGGAGTTTGCAGGCGGCGAAGACCGGGACGGTGGATTCAGCGGTCAGTTTTCTTTCACATAACAATGAAGCCACTCCGAGAATTGGGGACATTATATGACATACAACGAAGCAGCGTTCGAGCAGTGACACAGTTTGCAGAAAAATCAATAGGGATGACAGGATACTGTGAATTGGCGCAGCGATGATGACTAGGCGATAAGGCAGTGAGGTGGATGCCCCGAAAATATGATGACAGTGGAGACGCAATAAGTACACCGTGGCGAACAATCAGTCTCGTGGCAGTCTTGTCGAGTGAACAGAAAACGACTGGTTGATTGATATGGCTAAACACAACGCTAGCAGCTCTCAACGTGGGACAATATAGGCTCTAGTCGGCAGGTAGAGTGACAGACTAGTATAAGGGCAATCAGGTATCCGCAAGTAGCGTTCCACGTAGACTGTACAAGACCCAACGCACATCTTGGCATGGTAAATAGAAAGAACCAGCAGTGGCGTCGACATGTCCTCTTCGAGCAGATGTGGTCACGACGGCAATTTCGGAGATAATGGCTGAAGTGTTACGTAAAATTGGTGGCAGAAAGCGCCATCGAAGCATCGACGGGCGTATACGAGGTGGACGACAATCGAATCGCACTGCGGATACGGCGTCGCGTGGGGAGAGGGAAATAGCAGTCACGACATAGTCACAGCAAGTATATGAGGAACATCGACATTTACCGTGGCAGCGATAGGGGAGCCAATGAAAATCTAGACGCGAAAGACTCACGATGAATAAATATACCAAAACAAACCAGGACAGTGAATAAATGTAGAAATTCGGGCTTGGTTAGGAGTAATCGTTTTCAAGTTTCAAACGCCGGCGAGAACTTTCGAACCCAAGGACATTGCATGACACAGAATGACATGGGATAAAATTCATGATTGGGGCCCGTCCATGGTCGTGAAGTTATATCATAATGCAGAGCGCTACTTCCGTCGCGAGATACCGACTGGCGAGAAGAACACCTCGGAATGTTTCGTCGAGAATCAAGGTGGATGGTGCGGCGCAGTGTTTCATGGTCATCGCAAGATTTGGGTGGTTTTTGGCGACAACAAAGTGAAAGGCTGCAAGGTTGTCTGGATAGAGCACCAGAATAACATCGAACAACGAAGGCAATGTGATCGCAAAGCATTGCGAAGCTAAACAGCGCTCGGGGCTGATTACAAAGCAAAGAACTCTACAGGGTGAAGATTTAAATAATATGGCATATGTGCACTTTCATGTGGATGCTGATTCGGATATGGCGGTGTCCGTTGCGGACGTTTTATGACAGAAGGGTGTGCAATGTTAGACGCCGGCAAGCAATGCTGGGTGGCAGCGGAGCAGTGGCATGGATTGATCAGCAGCGGCAAAAAATCCAGGCGAGATTCAGGGAAGCCAACAAAGCGCAGATAGATTGCGCAATAGGTTTGTCAAACACAGCAGTCGGAGCCAACGGATACGTGCAGGAGTAGGAGGGTCCGCGAAAGCCCGAGCCTAACAGGAAATCCACGCATGGCGACAGTGATTCAGGGCTACATGGCAGTTGAACGTCGGGCGAATACCAAATTTTGCAGCGTAGAAAGGCCGATTATCAGGGTAGCATTCTCGGGGAGTTACAAATGTTTTCAGATGCTTGAGGTAAATCAGATAAGAATTAACACGCGCTAAGGCATACCTCGGTAGGCGTTGCATGGAGAGATGAGTTTGGGTACCCGAAGTTTGGTGAAGACGATTATAAAGTTTTGTTTTTTCTTATATATTATGATATATTAAATGAAAGAGAAGCCTTCACTCACCTTTAGATGAAGAGATAATACCAAAGCCTTACCGAGAATCAACAGTAAAAGTTATCAAGTATACCCGAGAGGCGTTATAGAAAGGAAGAGAAAACTAATGGCCAAAAGAAAAGCGAATCATTGTATGCTTTCAGGAAAGAAACATAAAAGAATATATTGAAGCCCAAACGCCCAAGAAAAGAGGAAAGAGACGTTTCGAAGTGAGAAGAGGAAGGGGCTTTCGAAGATTAAATAGGCGGTTGTAAGAGGAACAAGGGGTTGGAAACTATTGGAAGCATGATTGCATGTGACATGGGTCTGTCTTTGTATTTTTTCCTTCCATTATTCTGGATTGTGGTTTTTCCATGGAGGCCAAGTGGGAGTTGTTATTCTGCATTTTGTTGAGCTCATAGAAAAATCTTGTTTATCAATACATTGAAATTGCTGCAGATTTTAATGCATATGTTTGGTTAATCTGTTTTCATTTTCAATATATTGCTTTTCCCTTAGAAGATCGCACCTCTTTGAAGGTTTGGTTGCATAAACAATGGATCACTTCAAAGCCGGTTTTGCAGGATAGTGATGTAGCAGGGTCTGTGGGAAACTTTAGATTGCAACATTTCTTTTATTTCTGTTACTTTTTATTTTATTTTATTTTATTTTTATCTTTTCTGAAGCCCTATCCTTTTCATTTTTTAATATTGGCTAAAAAAAAAATAAAAATAAAAAAATATATATAAAATATAAAATTCAAAATAAATTCGTGGATTTAGAATAAGCTCCAAAATCTCAGTTGGAGTAGTTTCAGTTTTGTTCTTTAGCATTTTGAGATTCTGAAATTATTTAAAAATATGCATTTTATAAGGAATTTCAGGGTCTTCATTTTGAGCATAATTTCACGTTTTTGGATTCTGTTTTCCTCTCAGGCAGTAGGCTAATTTCCCTGTATGAATATTACAATTTCATAAACAAGGGGATAATTCATTGGGCAGTTCATAAGCCATTATACTAAAAGCAAATAAATGGATCTTTCTTCATGAAAATATAATTTCAGTGAAGAGGATAATTTACAGGACAGTTTAGGCCCTCCATTAACTTTCTTCGTGAAAATCTATTTCACGAAAGAAGGTCATTTATAGAGCATATCAAAGGCTTTCATAGCTACAGTGTGGGCCATTCAATATCAGTCCTTTTCCCATTTCTGAAGCAACATGAGAGAGATCCCTTCATAACTTTCAGATTTACATTGTGAAGATAGGTTTCAATCTCTTGTTTCAGGTTTAAAAGCAAGGTTTAATAGCAGGTTAAAACGATTTAAACTTGCTTGACAAATAACAATAAGCAGTAATAGCGTATTAAGCTAAAGTAGCCCCAGCACAGGCCCCTTGTTAACAGTTGTTTTGCAGAGCACTGAGGTATCCCAAGCACTCATTTAATAAACATATACGCACACATTAAGATAAAAGGAACCTTGGAGAAGTTTAGGCTTCTTTGCAAGAGAGGGTTTGCCAATCAAATCTTAACTGTGAGTGTGATTTTGCACTTGGGCAAAATCACCACTCAACATGTATGTTGGATGATGTTTCGGTCATAACCCTTCAAGTCTTGGTAGCACCATGCCACGATGTCTGGGTACCTTTTGCATAAAGACCGAATCTGCTCAAGCTCTGTTGAAGTGCAATCTGTCCCAACCTTTATCACTTTGCCTGGTTCAAGCTCAAGGTCTCTGTACTGCCTTGCATCCACCTTGATCCTGTGGGAGATCGCCTTGTCATTCTAGTCAAACAGGCTTTCTAGAGTGATTAACCCCTTCGGAACATGGTTGTTCTTAAGTTGTATCAGCCCTTCATATTCTTCATCTTCGAGGTTCCTTCCCTCAATGGTGGCTGGCTCTTGAACTAGGAAGTTGATAATTTGCTCATTGCTGTCAAAGACTTGCCAATGAGTGTCTTTATCGGGCATAGATGGCTTGTAAATAGTCCTTACCGCCCTGGGCTTGTGCACCATTTCGTCAGCTGGAGAGTATCTGGCCCCAATAGAGGCTAAGATATCAGCATGTCTGTTCTTCTCCCGTGGGATGGACTGAACATTTAGCGATTCAAAATGCTCCAATAGGTCCCATACCCTGTTGCGATATGCTTTAAGATAGTGCTTTTTGGAAGTGCATTTGTTGGTGATCTGATTACAAACCAGTTCTGAATCCCCAAAAATCTGGAGTTGCTTGATACCTAACTTCTCGGCTTTCCTCAGCCCTAAGCATAAAGCTTCGTATTCGGCTGCATTGTTGGTACAACTTCAGGTGAGCCGGTAACAATAGTCCTTCTATTCACCGAAAGGTGATACCGGGAGCACTCTTGCCCCAGCACCATTTTTACATCAGGCGCCATAAAAAAAAAGCTTCCATAATTCATCTCGGGCGGGTTCCTCGCTCATTTGCACCGACACTGTGGGCTTCTCAGGTCTAGTGATGGAATAACATCCCATCTCTGTTTCAATCATAGCATTAAAATCTGTTAATGAAAATTCGTCCTCCGTACGCAGCTCACCCAAGGACACCTCCACTAGGTCCACCTGTTCTAATTCCTCGGTCATGAAGCGAACCGAATCATTGTGCTCCCCTTCCTCGGCCATCTTTTCTACAAGAAACGTAGAGGGTTTCTCATTGTAAATCTTGACTTTCTTTCCCTTGAATGGGACTTCCAGGTGCGAGTAATCCATAGAGAGATAACCGCCAAGCTTGGCTGTGAACTCCCTCGAGAGGCACATGCTAAAATATGGCTCCAAGTCAACGACTACCACCTCCTGTATTACTACGATTTGGGGTACCTTATGCAGTCGGATGGGTATATATTTAATCACGCCGACTGTTTTCACGGGAGTACCATCCAACTGGAGAACGCCTTGGCTACTTCGCGTATACTCCATGCCTATTTCTTCACAAACGGCCTTCGGCATGACGGTAGTTGCCGCACCGGAGTCAATCATGCAATTGTGAACAATGCATCCTTCCATCTGAAGAGACAGATAGAATGGCGGAGGCCTATTTTTTCCGGTAATCGAAGTGGGTAAGGGCTGAGCTAGAACAGGTTGCGTTGACTTCCCTGCCTTTGCTGATTTTAATGACTCCTGCAGCAGGTCCACCTGTCCCGGGAGTTGCAGGGCATCATATAGACTGATCTTGGCGGGAGTCTTCTTTAGCTCATCCACAATGTTATACGCCGCAGTAGCAGGTACCTCTGGCTCCTTCGTTTCCGCGTGCCTAGTCCGATATTGCTGCGTGGCTTCGACTCTTTGCCGTTTTGTCAACGAAGGATACTTGAGCTTCTCCCTAGCTTGCTCTTTGGTCTCAGCCTGCAGTGGAGCTGTAGCGGCTTGCTGAGGCTTTTCCTTCGCTAGTGGCGGCTGAGGAGCTTTGTTAGGAACTTTAATAGGGGGCTGCTCCTTTTCGCGGCGAGTATACACCTTTAATGGACTCATTTGAGCCGCGTCCACCTCAATCAGCCTTTTCCCACCCTTGGTGAGAACCGAAACTTGTTCTCCTTCTGCGATCACCAGGTTATGATCTGTTTCCATAATCATGTTAACTTGACCGCTAGAGGAGCTGCCTGCCAACGTCTGGACGTAGTGCTGATGCAACATACAGGTATCTTCTTCGTGCGGGTCGTTGCACGTAGAGCACCAGTGTACATAGTCTGAAGTGCTTGGCTCCTCATTAATGGCGACATTCCTAGCAGGAGGTCTGCCTGACTGTGCTGCCTGATCTTTTGTGAGCGCCGGTGGAGGATAGGGCCTTCTTGGCAAAAATTCTTGCTGTGCTTGCTTCTTTTTCATGATAGCCATATCATTAGATAAAGTTCGCACTGTGGAATTTAGAGATTGAACCTCCTGTAACAGCTTGACTTGCACATCTACAGCTGCGGGTGCCGATACTGCTGGAGGCGGTAATGGGGCCATTGTCGGAACTGGAGGTAAGGCAGGATATTGAGGTGGCGCAGGTAATGCTGGAAACGGTGGAGGGACCGCAGGCTGTGGTGCCTGAGGCGCGGGGAAATGTATCTGTGGAGCAGAAAGCTGCGATATAATCGGGTTCGGGTTCCAGGGCGGAATCGGGCTTGCGGAAGACGTTGATGGTTGTGGGGCAGCAGCGCTGGGGCATTGCGACTGAGGGAAATCAGGGAATATTGGCATTGGCATTCTTGGTGGGAGTTTTCCGATGGCAATTAGATCTGTTTCCGCCTTTTGGGCTAGCTTGTATAGTTCAGGGAAGGTATTAACATTTGAGAACCTGATCATCATGTTGATATCGGAATTGAAGGCCCTGAGGTAATAGTATGCTGCTTGTTCAGCAATTGGTCGCAGACCAGCGGGTACTCTCTGCCAGGTTCGGGCGAACCTAACATTAAAATCGGCTATCTCCTCCTATGGGTGTCTCTAGATTGATGTAAACTGATGCAGCAGGGAGGAAGGATCAGCAGATTCATTAAATCCCCTCATCAACTGTCCTGCTAATTGATCCCACCCTGTGATGGTGCCTGGTGGCAGGGATCTATACCAGTAAAGAAGTTTTCCTCGGAGGGACAAGATTAACAGCCGAACCATAACCTCCTCATCTGTGATACTGTGAAGCGCAGCCAGGGAAGCAATGTCCTGGATGTGTTCATAGGTTGTTTTCCCCGTACCATCGAACGTGGGTATCGACTTCAAGGCGGCAGGTGGGATTTGCTCCTGCCCAGCTAGATTTAACGGTCCAACAGAATTCTAGGCTGGGAATAGCCTAGGTGGGGGCTGCGGTAGCGGTTGCTGCTGCTGTTGTTGTTGTTGTGCCATGTTTGCGTTCTAATTCGGCTGATTGGGGAAAAGCAACAACTGGTTCGGTTGAACTGAAGTTCCCGAAACGCCTAACTGGTTGCTAGGTAAAACTGGGGAGCCTTGGTGATCTGGAGAGTTCGGGGGATTAGGAGGGAGACTAGTCGTTGTGCTGTCCGAAGTTGGACCTTGTTCGTCAAAGACAGCCTCTTGCGATGATCCTTCGTTCAGAGAAAAATTGGGCCTAACTAGCCTAGGACGTTCCCCGAAGGCGTCAATGTCGAGCTCAAAGAACTCGGTCTCTTCTCCGGTATTCCTAGCTCTCCATATTGTATGCATGAAGGGATAAATATTTTAGTACCAGTCTCTAAGACCTAAGATTTTCACGTTGAACAGAGTCGCCAGATGCTCGAGTCTTATAGTACGGAGATGAGCATCAATTCTCAACACCACTCACAAGGTGAGACAAAACAGTCCCACCGGGCGTGCCAAAATTGTTGGTCACAAATCCGCCACAAGAAAGGATTTTGTTTGTCTATGCGCCCTGGACCTGGACCAACCTTGAAAGGCCGGAGGGAAGAGATGCCCTCCGTGCCAATCTCCGAAGAAGGCCGACTCCTATATTAAACTACTGGGGTTTTAAGCTAAGAGTGCAGGAAAGAGATTTAAAAGTACAGAAAGAAATGTAAATAGCTTGATATTGCAGTGGGAAAGAACAAGCAACACAATAACTTATCTATATCTAAAGTAGCAGCATTCAATAAAGAAAATGTAACAGAAACCGAAACTGCATATGCTTCTCTATGTATCCTCTACAGAATTCGAGACACATTTATCTTCCAATGCTAAAATCCAGGTATCAGAATTACAACAACCAAAAAACTAAATGAAAGCAGAAATACTTGCCAGAGGCAGCATAAAAAGAAAGCACAGATTCAGAGCCAAGGATCTTCTATATTGATGCAAAATGTTTAGCTACAGCAGCTTCTTTAGCAATATGTTCCCCCTCGTTTTCATTACAATGCGTGGGTTTTTATAGAGGACCCTTCCTCTCTGAGCCATTAATGCACTAGATCTACAAGGACGCTCAAGCGGCTCCAAAAATCGCGCTCGCCATCTTCTGCAATTGAAACTTCCCATCCTATTACCATAACTAGATACCGGGTCTTTTGAGGCAAAAAACTGCATTTATGTGCTGCAAAAATGCCTTGGATAAATACCCGACCTTGGAATGTGTGCCCCTCGGGAGAAGCACCGTCGTCAGAGGCACCCTGGGTGAAGCTTCGTTGAATTTGCGTCTGAAGCGCAGCTTCGCAATGAACTTGGGCCGAAGCGAGCATTTAATCTGATTCTGGCCGAAGTAGCCAGCTTCGCCATAGAAGACGGGGTGACCCAACTCTTTGTTCCGCTGCTTCGCTGGGAAATATGTGCTTCGCTGAAGGAGGGGGCCGAAGTGGCAGTTCGGGTAAGTTTTGGCCGAAGCTACCCCCTCAGCCTTAGAAGCTTTTCCCACCTCTCAAGTATAGCTTCGGCAATGGTGTGACCGAGGTGGGAGGTTCGCTGGTCGAACGTCCGAAGTAGACGCTTCGCTGAGCTAAGGCTCGAAGTAGCAGCTTCTAGGAGATGGTTCGCCGAAGAAGTGGGCCGAAGTGGCACTTCGATGTCATTTTTAGTGAAGCAGCCCATCTCCCTTATACTTTGTGTTCCAACCAAAATCAGAACTTTGGAATCCTATTCGCCCGAAGTAGCAGCTTCGAAAGTCTTGCGGGCAAAGTGCCCCTCATGCCTTAGCTGATTTCTATTCTGGACTGGGCTTGCATCTGTTTTCCTTTTGCGAAGCTGCCTATCTTTAACTGCTTTCGGTGAAGCTACAAATTTCTATCTGTCTCTTATTGGCGAAGTTATTTACACATGTGGAATGAATACAAGGGGGCCAAAAGGTGGGCACTGGGAGCAGTGAGGTGCCATGAAAAGAAGAAAAAAGAGCAAGGGAACAAATTCATGAAAAATAAGAAAACTCAACACAAAAATTGAATCATACTTTGAAATTTTACCCCTCAAAAAAATGTGACAAAATTGTCAACAGGCCCACCCTCTATTGCGACGTGAAATATTTCGTGATGGCATGCGATACGTGCCAAAGAGCTAGGAAACTGTTGTGGAGGGACTTCATGCCATTATACCCGTCACAACCAAAAGTTGTTTGAGAGATGGGGTCTTGATTTTGTTGGACCATTGAAGACAAGCCGAAGAAGGAAATGTAGATATATTGTGGTAGCAATGGAGTACTTGATGAAGTGGGTTGAGGCAAGAGCATTGCCCGACAATTATGCAAGTACAACATGATTCTTGTATGAGTTAGTGATCATGAGATCCAGTGTACCCATGCAATTGTCAAGTGATCAAGGTGGACACTTCGTTAATGACCATGGAGTTCAAGATTTTACATTTGTTGTCAAGCCCATACTACCCTAGGGCAAATGGGCAAGCAGAGGCAACAAATAAGGTCTTGGTCTCTATAATCTACAATATGTGTGGAGTAGGTGTTGATTGGGAAGATAAATTACCAATAGTTTTGTGGGCGTAGAAAACAACATTTAAGCCAAAGACCAACCACACACATTTTTAGTTAATGTATGGTCAAGAGGCAGTTGTGCCGATGGAGTCCCTGGTACCTTGTCTGAAAGTGGCGGTGCAGAATTGTATGGGTGACCAGGAGAACCTAGAGGAGTGGCTAGTAACACTAGTAAGACTGGACGAGAAGAGGGTGATGGTGTAGTGGGCAACGAAGATTGCCCAACGTCGGAGGAAGTTGTGGCACGACAAGCACTTGAGGAAGATGAAGTTGAAGCCAGGTGACTTGGTCTTGAAATTCAATGGCAAACAAGAGATCAAGCCAGGGAAGTTGAAGACATTGTGGCTTGGACCTTTCCAAGTAATGGAGATGATGGATAACGATGCAGTAAAATTGCAAAAACCGAATGGGACATTGTGTCCCGGGATAGTTAATGGCTCAAGATTAAAACCATACAAGGTGAAGGCTCAGGTGAACATGGTTGATCTTGAACCGGCAAAAAAAGAGAATAGTTTGGAAAGGCTGATTATAGCACCAAATCAGTCTTAAGAACCCTTTGAAGGAATATCGGTCTATAAAAAAGGTGAATCAAGTTGGATCAAAGTAGAAAATGGTGCAAATCAAGAAGACAATGACCCAAACCTAGTTTGGTTGTTTGGGAATGCAAATGGAGAACAGGAGGAATTGGAACCCCTCTTGACAGAACAAAGAAGACTAAAGGTACATGTAAGATTTCCAGGCATAGAAGAAGCAAATAGGCTGAGATCTCCAAGGGAGCAACAGATGGTGGCAAATGAGAATGGAGAAGAGCCATCGGATTATGAGTCTCAAGAGTTGGTCTTGCACAACAAAGAATGCATAGAGACACAACAACTGCAGGAAGAAAGTGAACAACTATAGAGGAGAAACAAGAATTGAGTGAACACGCTAATGAAGGGATCATAAGGCTACAAGATGATTTTCAAGCCAGAAGGGAAAGAAGACTGGAAGTAAATGAAATCCTTTGAAGAGATATATTTGAAACGCCCACATCACTAGATGAAGAGTGAGGAATTGGAGAATAGACTCTAGTAGTGTCGCCTTTCCAAATGTTAATAGAAACTGAGAAAATTCAAGCAGTGATGGCTCATGCAGTGGACTCAAAAGACGAGCAAAAAGGAACACACAAAGACAACAAGTTCCCCAAATTACAAACAATAATAATGGAGGACAACAAACTATCTCCGAGGAAGTAAGGTAGATAAGGAGAAGGATGGGAGATCTGTCATCAAATCTAAATGATTCTATGGGGAATCAAAGTGGTTTGCAAGGACTAATAGAAAGCCCAAGACAGGTATAGGGAAAAGGCAACTTAGACAGTTTGGGAGGACCGTCAGGTTTCGTGGGTCTAAGTTTACCCAACCAAGGGGGTAAGTTGGTATAGGGAAAAGGCCTCTTTCCCAGGAGTTTGAGGGGAAGGTATTTCTCTTTGGCTATCCCTAAGTCATGTAGTCAATGGGTTGGCCCATTTGGACAAACCTTTGACCATGAAGGAAACAACCAATTACAACTCAACCTTCAGGATGGCCTGTCAAGACCACCTCTTATTTGTTGCCCAAATAGACGACAAAGAAATAGGAGACCTCAAGCAGCCTGGAGTAAGGGGTAGAGAGTCCCAAGTCATGGAGGATCGCCTAAGAGTGAGTAGAAATGCATCTTAGTTTGAGAGATCGTCGTGGAGAAGAAGACGACAAAGGCTTTCAAGGAGGAGAGGTGGTGCACAACTTGACCACCTAGACTAAACAAGGCAATAGGAACGATGACGAAGGTAGAATGACAAAAGAGGAGGCAAAGCAGCTTACTGTACAAGTGGTGAAAGGAAAAACCGTATAGATGGTGCTTGTACGACAACCTACTGTACATGTGGAAGGCATTGTCGTACAAGTGGTGCTTGTACGACACACTGTACCACGTTGTACAAATACAAGAAGGGGTTGTTGTACAAGTTTAGGCCCTACAAGTGAGACTTGTATGGAATTCATCGTACTAATGAGGCTTGTATGGTAGATCGCCCTACAAGAGAGGCGTTGATGGCAAGTTGTCGTACAACTATGCAACCTCGTACGACCAAACACCATATAATGCCCAGGTAGAGGGAAATGTGATGCCATTAGGAGGAAGATTTGTTGGTGGAACAGGCAGTTAAAGTGGATGTTTGTTGCCAGATGAATGAGTGGTGGCGAAGGGGCAATTATCACATGGGCACCAATGGTCCTCCCCCCTCCACGATCTTATAAATACACGCACCAGGGAGGCATGAGCATTCCATCGCTCAACGCTTGACGGAGGAGAGGAACACCAACATGTACGGAGCAATGCAAATTGGCTGAGTGAGGTGCACAAAGTTACTAATGTAGGAGCATTGCCAACGAATAAGTGCATAACTAAACGAATGCGTCTTGAGGAGGAAATTGATATAGTGCTAGAGTGAAAGACATTAAAGGATGGTGCTACAAATGAAACTGAAAGATTGCAAGTGTATGGACCATAAAGGTCGTACGAACAACTATGGAGAAGGAGAATTGAAGTTTGGAGACTCATGCGGAGGGGTTTGTGGAGTTGCATAGAAGCAACATATGGACGAAGTGTTGGGATCGGACGATAGGGTGATGCAAACGCTATGCATGGAAGGGAAAAGTGCAAAGAAACCTGCTGTAGAAGTTGCGCAAGAAGAGTGCCATACAAGTGGTGGCAGACTGTTGTACAAGCAAAAGGACCATATGATAGTACTATACAAGTCAAAGGACAAGTCCACCACTATACAAGTCAAAGCCAATGGTTGTGTCGTACAAGTGAAGGCTTGACGATAGACTGTTGTACAAGTTAGGGTTTGACGACAGTACCATTTAAGCTATAGTGTGAAGTATCTGCCGTACAAGCGCACACCAATTGTAAATGGAGTTATTGGAAGTGACAAGATGCATAAGCGATCGAAGATTGTGGAGAGGAGCCAACGGGTGGAGCAACAACAAAGGAGGGTTCGACATGACCTTGTGTTGCAGTTGGAACCTCGCTCACGCGGAGACGGTGTCGTAGTATGTGCAAGGAGAGGACTTGCAGAACACTTGTGTAAGAGGGAAAGAATGCGGTTCGGACAATCAAGGGAGAGATTGAGAACCAACACTCCAAAGCAGAGAGAAGTGGAGGCTTTGACCCAAGAGAGGGAGAAAGGCAAGGGAAGAAAATGAATGCAGATTTCCTTGCAGGACAGGACATGGCAATAGCCATCAGGAGAGTTTTGCAAGAATTGGTGGCAGGGGAATTCATTAGATCATCCATTGAAGGTTGTGTTCAAAAAGGTAGGTGTACATTATATTTTGTAGATTTCCAATTTTGACAAGGAAGTTTTGTTGCAGATGTTGTAAACGTATGATCAACAACATTGCATGAGTAGAGTTACAATTGGTGACCGAGAGGCTTAGGTAGTGTTTTCCCCTGGCAATTTTTGAAGAACATTTGGATTGTTGAGTACTAGGATACCAGTGAGAAAGGAGGCATTTAACCTAAATAGGTGGAAGAACTTGATAGATGAGGTCACCGATCTAAGTCCGAAAGAGGCATCAAAATTGTTGAAGCTTTGAAGCAGACTGCTGCGGTAAATCAAATAAATCAAGCCACTTAAGGAGGGCAGAGTCTTGTAGCCACTTAGAGAGGGTGGAGTCTTGTAGCCACTTAGAGAGGGCGGAGTCTCTTGCGGAATACGCAATAGGAATTAATTATTCGATGATAAAGTGAATGAATGATTCTACCTATAAATATATGAATTAATCAATGAATGGACGTGACCATTAGAGGAGCCGACATGACTATTAGGATCGTTACATGGCTCCCTCCCTCAAAAGCTTTGTCCTCAAAGTTGGAAAAGATTGGAAAATACTCTGTCTCCCTTGTAGTATCTTCGTCTGGAAGGCCCTGCCATTTAATTAGGAACTCTTGAATTTGGCGTGTTCGATGATGGCGTACTCTGGATTGTAGTATTGTTGGTGTCATTTGCAATTTTGTTGAGCTAACGTAGTCAAAAATTTGAATATAGATTTCTCCAATTATTACAAAAATTGATGCAAAAAACTATCGCAAAAATTGTTGTCAAAATTGTTGCCATCGCCAAAATTGTTGAAAAAGTTGTTGCCAATATTGCTGCAAAAGTCGTCGCCAAAAATTGCTGCAAAATGTTGTCGCCAAAAATTGCTGCAAAATGTTGTCGCCAAAAATTGCTGCAAAATGTTGTCGCCAAAAATTGCTGCAAAAGTCGTTGCCCAAAATTGCTGCAAAAAGTCGTTGCCAAAAATTGCTGCAAAAGTCATCACCAAAAATTGCTGCAAAAAGTCGTTGCCCAAAATTGCTGCAAAAGTCGACGCCGCAATTGCTGAAAAATGTCATCGCCCAAAATTGGTTTCAACAGTTTATTTTCCACCTATCAACGGTCAGCTCCTTTCAAATCTTGAACTGTCGGATTTTCCGGCAGTCACCTTTCAATGTTTTGAATGGTCCAAAAAAAGTCCAACCAACCACTAGTCTGCAGCAACGGTCACGAGGCTTAATGCGCTCCACTGATTATAAACCCTTTGCTTGTCTTCCGCCGCAACAATGTGGGACTAAGTCCTGGGCAATTAAAGATTTGAATTTTTTTTTTAAAAACTTGTTTAAATCTGCCAATCGTAAATTTTGTGCAATAGTTAACCATAAATTTCATGCAACAGTCAATTGTGAATTACGTTAAACTTCGCTCAGGTCAGAAAGTCAGAATTTTAGCAAAACTATTGTCCGCGCTATACCGAATCATCACTTCGTGCCCATTTTAGTGGAACACCACTTGTCGCTCGACGTTGGAGAGGAGTTTTAGGTTTTATTTTTATTTTTATTTTGTGTTGCCACGTGTTGAACTACGGCTTAGCTTTGAAGTAGGTTTGATATCTCCCGAATATTAAACTTTTGGTAAAAATGAATATTCGTACCCAAAATGTTTTGACAAGTTGTCTTTTGTTGCATACGTCGGGGTGTTGCGAATGATGCGCAGTACGTTCTAATTTAATGTTTCGTCCTTATTGAAGCTTAGGAACCGAGGATATATAATTCGTCAAAAATTGTTTTAATGTAATTTAGGGTTTCGTTGTTGTATCACGTATTATATTTTGTTGGAATGCGAAGCAGTGCTCAATGTTCCGATGTTTGATGTGAGCGAAAGGTTGTCAAAAGATGGAGGCAGAATATTCACCTAGATTGTCCTCGATTGTTGTTAAATCGTGACTTCGATTAGCGTCGAGTGGATAAATGTCCTTGATAGTTGATCGTGGACGCCGGAAAACGACTGGGGAATGCCGAAATTACTGATTTTTGCACCAGTTCATCGTAGAGAAGTCCGGGATAATACGGAGGTGTCAGTGCGCGGCGGAGAATGGATATATTCGCTTGAAAATGAGTTATGCTTCTAATAAATTGTTTTCCTTCTGTTTATAAGGATCCAATTAATAATTCGGCGATAATTTAAAAATTTTGTGGGTAATTTACCTACGTGCGTGACACTATAATGGAATTGTAGTCCGAGGAATACTTGTTAATAATATTTGCGCCAGAATTGCTGTTTGCTTTTTCGAATAGCACGTCACCTGAAGACTTTCGTAACAGATTTGACGTTGAGATTTTAATTTCGCCAGAGGATTGAGGCGTCACATGGATTTGTTGAGTTATCCAAGTGTCTTTCCGGGATTGGGAGGCTTGTTTATGTTTAAAATGCGTCTGGAGAACCTTAGTAACTAAATTAAAATTAATTTGCGAATTGGCGGTGAATGAAAATCAACGGAAACACTAAGTGAATGATTATATTGACAAATCAAAAACTCCCGCTAATGTTACACGATTACATGAAAATTCCACTCGAAGTTTTGGAAGACAATAGGTTACGTGATGAGTTTTGAAGCCCTCGATTCTAAAGTTCCGTTGTACTCTATAATCGCCCCTTCTGCCTTACAAATGAAACAGGTGCCTGAAAAAGAATTGTCGTTAATGCCCGGAGACGGACTACCTCTATGCCTCCTATGATTAGTCGTCTGTCGAAGATACCACGTGTCCTAATTACGTCTTTGCGCAATGGGTTTCAATACTATTAAAATTAAAAGTTTGAAGAACTTTAAGGCGACGTTTAATTAGAGTATCATGATGGGATCTCTAAAGTCTGAACCGTATTAAAACCGTTGTAAAGTTGTGAATAGGACGACGTGACCATTGATACGCTGTGATTGGACGAAGACGAAATATATGGAGTATGAAGAGGAAGACTGCGAAAAACGCCAGTAAACACCGAGACGACGTCGTTTAGCCTGGAGAATCCAACAAAATTCAGCCACGTATACCCTTAACAAGCGTTGAGAAAATTTAGGGTTTTCTTAGCGATAACTATCACCAAAATTTCGTACGTTGAGTTGATTGGGTGACCTGCGAAATATCGTGCTGTGTGATCTGCGAGTTGATCGTGTAGTGAAATATATTGCCTTTTCGTATTCGGTGCAAAATTCCAGCAAGGGCAAACTCATAGCACGAGTAAGATTATCTCAAACGTAGTTCCCGAGAACATATGCAACAAAGTAGCGTGGACGACAGGAATGAAGACAAAGCGAAACGATTTGCGGCCTGGCGTTAGGAGGGACAATACTTTTGCTTGTTTTATACATCAGATGGAATTCGGATAATATAGTGTGGAATTTTTTTTTTTTTGAGAAGCGTCACGTTTTTTAGGAAGTAATTTCTCCAACTATTTGCACAACTCCAGGAAAGATATCTGATACCACTTGAAGTAGATTGCTGTGGTAAATCAAATAAATTGAATAAATCAAGCCACTTAAGGAGGGCAAAGTCCTATAAGCGACTTAGAGAGGGCAGAGTCTTGCGAAATACGCAATAGGAATTAATTATTCGATGATAAAGTGAATGAATGATTCTACCTATAAATATATGAATTAATCAATGAATGGATGTGACCATTAGAGGAGCCGACATGACTATTAGGATCATTACAAGCATGGGAATCACGGATTGAAAATGCAACAATTGAAGGCACTAGAATTGCAATGCACCATGAATACAATCATGTCAAAAATCTTAGGAGAACAAAGAACCTTAAAGATGCCCACTTGGCTCATACCATACATCAAAGGAGTAATGGTTGGCATAGCGTATGATTGGGCATCATACTTGTCGAGCCGCATCAAGAATTTCTTGGTGCAGTACACCACAAATTTCTTGATGTCTTTCCATGCCATTGTGTTAATGATAAATGTTGTGACACATGAAAAGTCGTAGTTTCTAGGATTGAATCCACCTAGAGTGATTTTGAAGCATGCACCAACTATATTCAAGTGGATCCATGTGATGCCACTAACAAAGCCAAGAACTTTGGTATAGAAGAAGAGCACCTTGAAGAGAGATTTGGGAATCCTCGGGAGATGAGGATTCAAAGGAAACTGAGGAACAACCAAAGGATGGAGAAGTTGGTGCAAAGGGAGAAGCAGCATAGGATTTTGGTATAGCAGTAGACGGGAGCTCAACCTCAACCCCAACATCAGCAAGAGGAACACCAACAATCACAAGAAGAACCCCCACAATAGGCCACAACAAGAGTAGGTGGTAGCGCATAGAGGATGATGGAGGGTTGAAGCAAGATGCATGGGATGCCATAGGTGACAGTGCAAGAGAAAGTTCGTGCACAACCACGAAGTCATGTTATGCAAGGAGGCATTGCAAGTACCAAGAGAATGACTTTAGAGAGGGTTGTAGTGGGTGAATAGTAGCCAAAGGAGTCTGTTGCACAAATAGTATAGGAAGAGGAGAGGAGAACGCAAAAACCAGAGATAAGAACTGTGCAACAGGTGTAGGAATCAATTATTCTTGTAGATGTGAACGATCAGATTCGGAGTGTAGTGGATGCAGTACAACAAGAATGTGCAGGAAATGTATGGGTTGAGAATATTAACTCACCCGACAGTTTCGACAACACACCAATGCAGTTTGAGCAGCAGATGGATCCATGTGGATCACCTCCATTGGACAAAGCAACATGCATTGTAATCACATCTATAATATAGGAGTTGGCACAAAATGCGAGGATGCCAAAGGAAACGAGAGATAAGGGAAAACATGATAGATTAGAGTTTAGGATCTGAGAAAAAGGAGAGTAGCTAGCTGTTAGGATAGGAAAGGAGACAAGGGATGGTGTTGTAGAAGGATAAACTACTATGGGGGCTAGCAGATACAGGAGGGCAAGGTGGCCAAACGACCTATCAACCTAACAGGTCGTGGTGGAGAAGACTACCATCAGAAATGATATTGATGTAGAACTGACAAAAGAGACAAGTGAACATTTTCTCTTGGATATACCAAATTTGAGGAAACCTCTAGCTTTGGGAGAGAGCATTAATGAGTACTTTCTTTGAGAAGATCATTGGAGAGTTGGAGAGATTGCACATGGAGTATCGAATTGGATGCATTGGATATTGGCCACTATGGCAGTTGAAGATGGAGAATGAACTAGCCAAGTTGGTTCATTGGGTTAGAGATGAGTAGTGGATGAAGAAGTTGGCTGATATCCATTAGACACATCCATGGGAGCTAGAGATTGGTAGTGTGAAAACAAACCTGGGAATGAAGAATTTGTCAGAAGGGACTCAAATACTCTATCGACATATAGTGAGAGTATATGTAGACAAAGGAACTTTGGTAGCCCACTTGGAGGAAGAAGCAAGTGTCAATTACGTCAAGCTTGCTCTTGAGTTGGCAAAATTGTATGCCATAATGAATTTCTTTATCTATGGGATTGGAAAAGGTTTAGTAGATGAACATGCAGGCTAACCAACTGTAGGCAATGGAGACATGAATTTGGCAGGTGGAGGATGTCCAAGCAAAACTAGCAAAATTAAAGGAGGTTGAGGAAAAGACAAAAGCACAGGAGGAACATGATTAGTTGATCAGGCAACTGAAATCTAATGCATGGTGAGGGAGTAGTTGCTGGAAGTGAAGAACAAGGAAGTGACTCATCGTGATCAATTGATAGTAGAGAAGGATGATCAACTTGCAATTGCAGCTAGACGAGAAGCATAAGCAGTAAAGAAAGCTGCTAAAGCAACAAGGAAGGAAGCAGAAGTTGAAGCTACAAAGAGGGAGGTTGAAATGTTGGAAAAGTTGGCAGAAGTCGAGTGGAGATTGAATCATTATGGCGTGTAGTGGGCTTGATATGAGGCCTATGCCAAAAGGTTGAAAGGAGAGATGGAGGCCTTGAAATTGCAAATTGAGGAGCTTGGTGGTGTACCTATTCCCATGCCTCAACATCAACAAAACCCAAGTCCCCAGGAGCAGAAGCAGTCTTCAACAAGGACATTGACCAATCTAAAGGGAGGGCAGATGTAGGAGCTAGTTTTGACCAACCTCAGAAGAAATAATAAAGTAAGTGAAAATGTGCATGAGAATGAAATGCAATTTGACATCAAGGGTGATGGTGTCAACATTTATAATTTGAATTTGTAATGTACGACAAACATAGGAATTAAGCATATGTGAATGGAGGGTAGTTAGTGATGAGGTGTCTCCCGTGGTAGTTGTTGTTAAGTACCAACCTTCATGGATAAAAAGGGACCCGCCCATTCATTTGAGAGTACTATTTTATCATTGAGGGTGTCTGTGTATTGTATATTGTGTAATGCAGATAGGTCTGTAATGCCAACGAGTACAAACAATATTAATGCAATGACTATTCATCCTTCATTTGTGTGGTGTATATATTCTATATGATACTATTCCTGCTGTAGAGTAGAATTGTAGGATGTTCTAGGGTTTGTGTGCAAGTACAAGCCTAGAGTTGTAGTCCAAAATTGTTGTCGAGGAGTGCAGTACAATTACTTGCTGTTCAAGTGGATTGTAAGCTTGTAATCACTGTACAAGTCACTCTGTACTACAAGTGGATGTTGAGCAAATTGCTTTAGAAACAAGTGTTGATCAAGTTGTCGTACAAGTAAAGATGCTATGCAAGTGTGAAGCAATGTTGATTATAGTCTTGGTTGGCTTTTGAATATGCCATATCAGATTGTTCTTCCAACATCATTGGAGTACTCACCACCATGCTACATAATATTTATCATTCAGCTCATTAGATTTGGGGCAAGGAGATTCATATCATAATCCAAGGTTCTAATCCCATGGGTGAACCTTAACATTTAGCCCAATGGGTTTGGGGCAAGTGGTGGAGAGGGAGAGCTTTCACACCATAAGTTGAGATTCCAATCCCATAGGTGAAACTTAACATTTTCACACCATAGACAGGTTCAAATTGCATGGTTGAACCTTTATATTTAAGCCCAAGGGATTTGATGCAAGTGGTGGGGAGTGAAGTGTTTCATACCGTAAACCAAGGTTCCAATCCTATGGGTGAACCTTAACATTTAGTCCAAGGAGTTTGAGACAATAAGTGTAGAGCAAAGAGTTTGACATCGAAAACTAAGGTTTCAATCTCGTGGGTGAGCTTTAACATTTTATTTCCCCTTGGGGTTTGGAGCAAGTGGAAAGGAACACGTTTCAAACCATAGACCAAGGTTCCAATCCCATGCGCGAACCTTAATATTTTTCCCATTGGGTTTGGAACATATGGTAGAAAGCGAGAAATTTTACACTATAATCCAAGATTCGAACCCCATGGGTGAACTTTTACACTATAATGCCCAATGGGTTGGGACAAGTAGTTGGAAGCAAGAATTTCATATTGCAAGCCAAGGTTCCAATCTCAATGGTGAACCTTAACATATTGCCTATGGGGTTTAAAACAAATGGTGTAGAGCGAAGAGTTTCACACCATAAGCCAATGTTCCAATCCCATGGGTGAACCTTAAACATTTTAACCCATGGGGAGCAAGGAGTTTCACATCATAGACCAAGGTTCCAATACCTTGTGTGACTCCCAATATTAAAGCCTAGTGGGTTTGGAGTGAGTGGTGGGGAGGAAGGAGTTTCATGTCGTAAACGAGGGTTCCAATCCCTATGGGTGAACCTTAACAATTAAGCCCATTGGTTTGGGGCAAGTGGTCGAGAGCAAAGAGCTTCACTTCATCGGCCAAGGTTGCAATCCCATGGGGGAACATTGAACCTTAACATTTAGCCCATTGGGCTTTGTACAAACTGTGGAGAGCGAGGATTTTCACATCGTAATCCATGGGTCCAATCCAATGGGTGAGCGTTAATATCTATCAAATGACATGGGATCAACTGGTTAAAAACATGGATTATCAAGATGGAGACAAGTTTATATCTTGCCAAGCAATATATGCATAATTGTCAAAATACCAATGCGGTTTGTTGGAATATACGAGTGTTGTATAGTCATGATGTAATGCGAGTAGGGCCTATTTGAATCCCATAAAATCAATTTAAAAAAAAAATTACATGGACCCACATAGCACACAAGTGTATTAAGCAATGTTAATATGGGAGAAGAAAGATGTTGCATCAACCTTGGGACTCTTATCAAAGTGCTTGCTTCTGAATTGGCAAAGTGTTTAATACATACCTTTTAATTGATCATCTTTAAGGAATGCATTGTCCCATGTGATATTATGATATTGTTGTGATAAATAATGGATTCATTTCTCCGTCACGTTTTAATGGTTTGGAAGACACCCTTGAACAGTCTATAGAATGCATGCAAATAGTTTGAACAAGAGAATGCCTCAAAATGTTGGAAAGAACAAACGGTTTACAATTTTTTAGTTTGTACTAACAAATTTTCAAATTGCAAAACATCTATCATGAGAAATGGGTGGGTTTCCTTTGCGCCTTGATTAGGTGAAGGCAAGAGATTGTTTTTGCTAGTTTTTTTATTCTTTTCAGGCTCATGTGTTGCTAGTGGGGATGACTACACATCCCCTCAAAGATGCGGAAGGGAAGGGGGTGTTGGATTTCACACCAATTTCCAATAATGAATATAGGCAATCCATTCACTCAAATCTTACATAGAAAGTGTAAAAAAAGATGAGAGATATAGACAATAGGTGCACTTGAGCACCAAATAATCACTATATTATCTATAGATAAGAATCACAACACTTCAATGTAATGGATGGAGTGGTAGGGTTTATTTATACCAATAACAAAACCCTAATTACATAAAAAAAAGTTAGCCTAAGCTGACATAAAAAGAGGGCTTCAGGTTAATTACAAGTTATAAGGTGGGTTTAACCATAGCAATGTTAACTACGATCCCTAGGGCTTACATAATTAAATAATATACAATAAATTAAATACATTCATACAATGATTGCTTGTAGGCTTATACAAGATTATATCACACAATGTCGGCCTTGGCCATAAGTCAGATTACACTTTCAACACCTTGTCATATTTTGAATTAAGGGGCCAAGGAGAGAAGACATTGGTGACAATAACATCTTCCCTCCGCCCCGCCCCCCAACATAATGGATGATCTAGTGTGCCTCTAAACTTGAGGAAGTCAAAACTGACCTCCCTCATCATTTGGAAGTTTGATTATGTGAAGATGCCTTTGCACAAGGATCTCTTTAGGTTGGACCGTACTCGCCACCGCCAATGTTAGATACTCCCACACATATACAAGGAACACTTCCTATCTAACTCCATATGAGGAACACTAACCAAGAAGAGCCCCTCTTAAAAGCTGCTCCAATCTTCTATAGTCACATAAAGCAAGACTCTTAGACATAACCTTCCCTTTTACAACACACTTTACCTTATTGGGAAACTTCGACTTGCCCTTGGGCCTCTTATTTCCATCACCAAAAGAGGTTTTGCATGAACTTGTTTATGAGAAGAGTCATTACAAGATTTCAAGAGTACTTGGACAAAGAATAGAAGAAAGAAGAGATCATGAATGGTTAGATCTTAATTCATAAAATGAATCAATAGCCCATGTTTTTGATAGGAAGATGAAGGATAAATCCTTTTTCTGTATGCCTCCAAAAGAACCAATAGCTGCTTCAAATGTAACAAATCCAAATATCTTTCCCATGAATATAGACCAAAGATTCTGATTGCATAATATACTATAAATTTGCCCTTTTGAATGGGGCAATAGGTCTTGAAGACAATCACACAATGAGACGTCCCTCCACTTGTAGTAAGTCCTTGAACAAATACCACCAATGCAAAGAGTTCAAAAATTTGTGCGATTTGAAAAAAAGGGGGCTCAAAATGCTTCCGTATGCAAATGTTATGGCCTTCAGAACTTTGCCCTCCATAATAACCCTAGAGTGACGTATTTGAAAAACATCAATATTTTAAAAAATCCTTTTGATTCTTTTGCAAGGAAAAATGATAAGAAATAAATTCCTTCTTTTTAACTCACATCAAAAGGTAGAACAACCTTATGCCATGCTCGTTGAGCCTGAATGCCACCATCACTGCTCGGGTCCAAAGGTGTGCCCTCTCCGTGAAGAAGGGCATCATGATCCATAACAATAAAGAGGTCCAAACATTTAAATGGATATTGTGTGCAAGATTTAAACCTAGGCAAATGAATATACTTCCTTTTCCTTGTTCTAGCCAAGGCAACAAAGCTCCCAAGTGGGATGAAAACATCACTATTCTACCTCCTTTGCAATGGCACTAAGTCCTTTGTGAGGAAAAAATGTTTTACTCTCCATGAAATCAAGACACCCTTCTGAAGTCAAATTGACAATACTGCTGCTATAAGTGGCTTGAATTTACCCAAAATAGGTAAAAAATGTAACAATAGTAATGGTACATAATATATGCCAAAAAAAAAATAGAATAATTGGAGAAAGAAAAAAATTGGATCTTCCCTTTGCCTCTTTTGTCAAAGGTGCTTATGAAGCTCTAAGAAGTAATTTGTCATAGAAATCGCAAAAAGATCGGAGGCTCCAAACAAACTTTCTGCGTGACCAAGTGATGACGCTCCATACCCGCTTTGATACCATGTTGGATTTCACATCCATTTCCAGTAATGAATAGAAGCAATCCAATCATTCAAATCTTATACATAAGGCATAAAAAAGGACAAAAGAGAGATATAGCTGATGGGTGCCCTTGAGCACCAAATAATCACTATATTATCCGTAGACAATACTCCGATGTAATGTATGGAGTGGTAGGGAATATTTATATCAATACTAAAACCCCATTTACTTAAACAAGTTAACCTAACCTGACATAACAAAGAGGGCTTTAGGTTAATTACAAGTTATAAGGTGAGTTTAACTATAACAAGGGTAACAACAACCCATAGGGCTTACATAATTAATTAATATACAATAAATTATACAATGATTGCCTGTAGGTGTATACAAGGTTACATCATACAATGTCAGCCTTGGCCATAAATCAGATTACACTTTCAACAGGGGACACAATGGGGATGTCCCCATCTCTACTGCATTCCCATGTCCCATTTCCTTGGGAATAAATCCCCAAGGACATTGACGGGTTGTGATGTGCCTCATGGAACATAGCATTAACCAGAATAAAATAATCTGTTGGGAAGGATTGGATCTCACACTTATCTTTGGTTTTCTAGTTTTGACAAGCTTAACCAGAAAGGTCTTCAAGGAATGTATCTTTTACCTTGCTGCATTTTCCTCTCCAACATCCATTCTATCAACTAGACCAACTTTGGAAGTGCAAATGCTGAAAAAATTAACAATTTCAAGAAACCATGCAAAAAGACGGCCATTCCTCACTGATAAAGTTGGAATCCTCTACCATGAGGAGCGGATTGATGCAAACTTGGATGATCAACATATGAAAGTGCCTAGAATTAAGGGGGCTAGGTTGAGTGATACGTAGACAGAATTGCATACTACCCCTTATGTTTCCCTAACATTCGAGGTTGATTCTTTGTAGGTGGAAGGAAAATGTGATTCCTGGATTGTTACTTGGATTATGATGTTCTTGAGGGTGGGGGGCAGGAGGGGACACTTTATCAAAAATCTAATGGGTTGAGAGACAAGGAGGGGGTGCCTTTTCTACAATTCATAGGAAGAAGCGTCATTTCATTGGCCTGTCATCATTATTATAAGGGACTATCATGTCTAGCATGCGCTTAATCCATATATTATTTGAGTATGGATTGAAAGCTCTATTCCATGGGGATACATTTTGGGCCTCAAGGGACGTCTCAAAGATGTGTCATGTTGGCTTGCATTAGTCCCATCTTGGAAACTTAATGGAACATAAATTGAAAAGAGGAGGTAACGAGCTTGGTGTTTTTAGAAGTCCATTGTAGTACTCAGTGCTTGGGAGGAGCCACCTCACAAAGAAAGAGCTTAAGATATGTCTAATCAAAGGTGATGGAAGAAAGTGGAGGGAGAGCTGCTAGAGTCATGACATACAATAGTACCTCCCACAAATCTTGTAACAAATAGTCCATACAAAGACAAAGTGCTTCTTCATATTCAATAGCTTAGATGAGAGACTACAAATATTCCTGCCACAATTAGTGTGTGAGTCAATCTTGACACACAAGTGCTGAGAATGAAATTGTGATTGGCCAAGAAAAATTCTTAATCTGTGGGATCTGTGGTGTTGCAGATTGTCTTATGAGTGATGATACTGTCCATGATTTGTGAGAATTTTTTTGCATATTCTTGGGGCTCAGGCACTGTGGAGAGAGGTCAAAGTAATCTGAATATACTGCCTGTATGTATCCTCTTGAATGGCTCTACCAAGCACATCCCCAGGGCAGAAAGCATGGAGAGTCAGCCAGGAACTGAAGGTGGGGAGTCCATCGCTAGAGATGCCAACAGACCGAAGAATCAACCATCATGAAGAGAAATTTTTTAAGCACAAATACCTCTTATGGCCAGAATTTGAGACCCCCCAAACATTTGATTGTGTG
>JAQPPZ010011136.1:0-47380 GCA_028583015.1 Wollemia nobilis | reverse complement strand
AAAAACACAAACAAGACAAAAACAACAGAACACTACAAAGACATAACCCAAAAAAACATGAAAAATAAACACAACCAAAACCTAAAAAATTAAAAAAATAAAATAAAAATAAAAATAAAAAACAACCAACAACAGACAATAAACAAAAACAAAATACATAGAAAACACTCACACATAAAAACACGAAATAACACAAACAAAGAGAAACCCAAGAACAAGAACGAAAAAAACACAAGAACAATAACAAAAAACATAAAAAAACAAAAACAACAAAAACACAAGAACAACAAAAAACAACACAAAGAACACAAAAAAAAAACAAAACAAAAGAACCCACCCACCTTAAAAAACTAAACAAAAAAAAAAAAGAAAAAAGAAAAAAAATGAACAAAACAATGACCTATCTAGACCAGAAGACTATTAAGGCAAGAATCAATAGAGGAAACAAAATAAAGAATAGAATGAGCTAGGGAACTAAAAAAAACTGAATGAACCAAAGAGAAGCAAAAAAAAAAACAAGAAGAAACTAGGTACCTTCAGAACTTGAGCCATCCAAAGAAATGATAGAAAGAAGAGCTTCCCTAATTTGAGAAGCCCACCATATAGGAGGGTGGCCATAACAAGTAAGATCACCTTTGTCCAAAGCCCAATTAGCTAAAGCATCAACACTCTTGTTTTGATCTCTAACCACATGATTGTAATCAACTTTCAAAAATCCCATCTGGATTAACTGAATCTTCTCAATAATTCTTTTTATTCTCCAATCCACCTTATGATTCTTAGAAGGAGTCTTCAAGAGATTAATCATAAGTTGAGAGTCGACTCAACTAACACCTTTTCCCATCCAACCTTAGTAGCCTCCTGAAGACCTCTCGAGGATACCATACCCCTCAAGCAAGGTTATTGGAAAGAATACCCAAATTCTCAAAGAAAAGTAAAAACCAGGGAGCCATCTGAAAGTCTACCAATTCCTCCCACACTGGCTTTTCCAGGGTTCCCTCTAGAGGCTCCATCAGTATTGACTTTTCCAAAATCCTTAGGAGGAGGTTGCCAATTTCTAGTCCTATCCATCTTACTAATACTCACATTCCCTTTAAGTTGGTTGCCCTTAGAAGGTTTAATCTTCAATATTTGCATCACTTGATCCCATCTTTGGTGGGAGTTTTGGGGGTGATTAAGGAGTTGATGGACTGATTCAACTAAGTTGGCTATGGTATTTTGCCAAATATAGTGAATATCCTTCCTATCTTGATTAAAAATTTGGTTGTTCCTTTCATTCCAAATATTCCAAAGAAGAATGGTAGAACCCATCCAAACTAATCGCCTAATAAAATGATCAACACCCTCTTGATTAGGCCAATCCCTCCAAAGCTTGTTCAAAAGTAAAAAAATTGGACCACTGTAAGCCAAGTAAAGTGGCCATTCTCCTCCATAGCTCAGAGGCTAAAGTACACTCAATAAAAATATGGTTGATATTTTCTACATTCTCTTCACACATTTCACATCTAAAAGGGCCATGAAAACCACGCTTCATAAGTTGCTCACCAAGAAGCACCCTACGATGCAATAAAAGCCAATTAAAGAACCTCACCTTAGGCCAGAGCTCTTGAGCCCACAATCGAGAAAATATGTCGAAGAATGGTTGGGATTATTATGGCATAAGGTCAAATAACCTTGAGCAACCGAATACTCACCCTTAGTAGTGTTGTTCCATCCAAAACAATCTTTTTCATGGGACCAAGAGAGGGATCTCATATGAAGGATGCCTTGGATATCTTGTCTTTGCCTTTCTAGGATTTGAATAGGCCAGTCCTCAATAGGGATCCAATATCTACCAACCTTTGAATTACCAATATGGTACCGACAGTAATTAGCCACCTTTATCCAATTAGCTCGGTGAAGCTCCTCCATCCAAGGCCTCCAATCGAGAAACTGAGTTATCAAAGGCTTGTGACCATCCCAAGAATCTATCCAAAAATTTGCATGTTGACCATTATGAATGATCCAAAATAATTTTTTCTTTATCAAATCCTCACCAGTCTTAAGAACTCCTAAAATGGGAGAACCTTTGGTAGGAAGTTGATAGCGAACAAGGTCTTCAGGACTTTTGTTCTCAGCATATTTAGCACGGAGATTATTGGCCCAAAGAGCATTGGGGTTATGCAACATCCTCCAATATAATTTAGCAGCTAAAGCTTTGTTGTTATTAATTGAAGACCGGAATCCTAACCCCCCTTCACTCTTAGGAAGACATAAAGTATCCCATTTCACCAAGGCCCATTTTCTTTTCTCCTTAGTACCACTCCAAAGGAAACGATGACTGATTTGATCCAATTCTCGAAGAACAACCTTTGGGATATTCAAAATGGAAGAAACATAAATAGGAATAGCTTGAAGGACTGATTTTACCAAGGTGATTCTACCCCCAGAAGAAAGCCACTTGTTGGTCCACTTTCCAATTTTCTTCTTGACTTTGTCCAACAACCAATTCCAATATTTATTTTTTTGCCTTTGAATATTTATGGGAATACCTAAATAAGTGATTGGAAGAGAGGTCTTCTTATATCTTAATTTATCCAAGACCATGGATTCCTGTCTAGCAGAGCAGTGAAAGAAAATAACTTTAGATTTGTCTTCATTGATCAACTGCCCAGTAGCCTTAGAAAAATAGCTAATGATTTGCTTAATATTAGAAGCTTCCTTAACTGTAGCTTTACCTAAAAGAGTAGAGTCATCCACAAATTGAAGATGAGAGATAGGTCTAGCTCCATGAGCAATGGTAACTCCCTCAAGGGTTTTGTTTTCCCTCTTTTTGGTTATAGTCCTACCCAAGCATTCAACAAGAATGATGAATAAATAAGGGGATAGCGGGTCACCTTGCCTAATACCTCTGGAAGCTGGGAAATACTGAGAAGGCCTGCCATTGATAAGAACTAAGTAGGAAACTGAAGAGATACATCCCATAATCCAATCCATCCAATCCTTAGAGAAACCAAATTGCCTCAAAACTTTGATAAGGAAGTGCCAATCCACTCTGTCATAAGCTTTGGATAAGTCTAACCGAATGAACATGGAAGGAGAATTTTGCATATCCATGGAATGGATGGCTTCCTGAGCAAGAACTATCTCATCTACTATTTGACGTCCTTCCACATAACCCCCTTGCTCTGGGGAAATAATCTTATGCAAAAGAGGCTTCAACCTTTCTGCCATGATTTTAGTAATGATTTTGAGAAGAACATTACATAAAGCAATAGGTCTAAAAGTCTGAGATATGATCAACCTCTTGAGCTTTTGGAACAAGAGTAATATAAGTTTTATTGATAACCTTCAAAATTTCTTTGGCTTTCCCGGCTTCTTCCACCACCTCTAATAAATCAACATGAAGGATATCCCAGAACTCTTGGTAGAACTCAATAGGAAAACCATCAGGACCTGGGGTTTTCCCTTTTTGCATTTTAAAAACTACTTGTTGAAGCTCATTGATAGTAACAGGAGCAGTCAAAATAGAGTTCTCCTCATAAGTGATAAGAGAAGGGATTGCTTGAAGAACATTATGTTGAGAAGTTGAGTCAAGAGGAGTAGCAGCAAAAATATTGGAAAAGTAATCAACAACAATAGAGTTCATGCCATCCCAAGTATAAACAACATCTCCAGAATCTGATTTTAAGGAAGAAATAAAGTTGTGAGATCTTCGAGCTAGAAGAGATTTGTGGAAGAAATTTGTGTTTCGATCTCCTTCTTTGAGCCATTGAATTCTAGATTTTTGCTTCCATAAGATTTCTTCTCTTTTTTCCCATTCCTCTAACAGAGTTGTGAGTTTAATTTCATTCGCACTTCTCTTCTCTGTGAGGCCATCTAAACGGATTTTCTTATTCAAATTTTCAAGATGAGCAATAACTTCATGTTTTTTTTTATGAACATCCCCAAACTCTTTCCAGCTCCAAGTCTTGATTTTGGATTTAATGTATTGCAGTATTTTGGCAAAATAGAACATCTTAGTCCCATGCCTAGGTTTACCTTCCTTCCACCATTGTTGCACATGAGGTCTGAAGGAAATGTCTCTAAGCCACATTAATTGAAAATGAAAAGGAGAGAAACTCACATTGGTTTTCCACATTTCCACCATGACCGGCCAATGATCCGAACCAACATTATTAAGAGTCTTCACTTTAGGAATGTGACCATGGATTAAGAAATTTTTAGAGAGCAAAAACCTATCCAATCTCTCCATTATACAAGCTAAGCCTTGCCTTCTGTTAGACCAAGTCATAAGGCCATTATCTCGGTTGGATATCCACAAGATGGAGGTTTGCAATATATTCGCTCATGAGGTCGGTGCTTTTGTCCAAATTTCTATTTCCCCCCTTTTCTCATCCAGAGAGAGGATGGTATTGAAATCTCCTCCGATCAAGATCCAAGCTTTAGGAAAATGAGAGATAATATGAGTAATATCCTTCCACTGTCTTCTTTTTTCCTCCAAAGAAGTCGAAGCATAAACAGTAATGCAGAGCATAATCTGGTTGGAATGTCTACTTTGAATAGCTATAGCCAACAAACCCCAACTGCCAACCATATGGTGAATAACTACCTCTTTTGGGTCCCAAAGACAAGCAATGCCACCCGAAGTCCCTTGGGAACCGAGGGAAACCACTTTTCCAGCTGGCCAAATTTTACTGGCAATTAAGTCCATATCCTCCATTGACATCTTTGTTTCTTGAAGGAAAACAAGATGTGGATGATTTATCTGAATCATTCTTCTAATTTCATTTTGTTTTGAAAGACTCCCTTTGAGTCCTCTAATATTCCAAGTGATGATCTTCATTAATACCAGGGCTAAAAAAGTTGGGAAGGGCATTAATATTACCTTCCTCTACAAGCTTTTCACCTTCTTTTACCATATGATATTGATTGGTCTTGCGACCTACTTTTTGATTAGAATCCATCTTCAATTTTTTTTCCCTGTTTCTTGACTTATTCCAATTGAATCTGAGATGGCTTCTAACCTTGAAGAATGCTCGTACACAACCAAAATTTTACTAGATGGTTCAACGGAGTCTATATTGGGACCCGCATTATTTAAAGTTTTGACATTTGAAATATTGTTTTTCGTGTAAATTTTTTCCTTTTTTTTTAGTTGAAAACCTTTGATTTTTTGGTTTGTCTTCGAGTTCTTCCCTTCATATTTAAATTGTGTTTCTAAGATTTTAGTTTCCATTATTTCCTCTTCCTCACTTGGGACATCATTTGTGGAAAGGATTTCAAACATATTAGCAGATGACTTTGATTGATCCTTCATAACTGGTTTTTTCTGAGTGTTCTTCTTCTTAGGTATTTGGAAACCTGCTGAGTTTATATCTTCTTTCTTTTGATCAAGAATTTTATTTGGGCAAGCACTGGCCAAATGACCATATTCATGGCAAATTCTACAATGAAAAGGAATGTTCTCATAGTCCACTACTTGCTCCCAAGTGTCTTCCCCAAATTGTAATGTGATATTTTTAGGTAGGGGTTTGTCAAAATCCATTAAAACACAAATCCGAGCATAAATAATATGTTCAAAATTTTGAGTACAATCAACAATCATCATAAAAGTTCCTAAAGAGTTTCCAATTGAAGAAAAAATAGTAGGATTCCAAAATTCAATAGGGAGGCCAAAGAGTCTAACCCACACGGGAGCTATAGAAGGCATCTCTTCTTCGGCTTTAAATTTAGTATGCCAGGGCTTCATGAAAAGCCCCGCCCTTCCAAAAAACCAAGGACCCCCTTGAAAAGTTTTCTCTCTATCTTCATTATTAGCAAATAAAACAAGAAAATAACCATTTGGATAAATAGAGATTTGTAACTCACCTTTAGTTTTCCAGATTTTTGCAGCCCAGACTTTGAAAGCAGATAGACTCGGACGAAAACCCACGAACCGACAAATTAGTCCTCTTTTTTCCAAATCTTCAATGCCAGTCTGAATGTTACCCATATCAAGCTTAACAATAGGAGTTCCATCACCTGCTTTAAGACATCCCGACTCCATTTTCCTGGGATCAATCTTAGGCATTCTTAGAGGTTTATGGGAAGCCCTAATATTGATATTAGCATTGGGCTGAGGCTGTCCACCATGAAGGGCATCCCTAAAATTCATTTTTGGGACCGAGTCTTCGAAATTCTTACCCTTGACAGGGGTTTTCATAGTAGAATTATTTTGTGGGTGCACCTTAGCACCAGATTCACTTGAGATATGAGCCATTTTTTGATCAACTGCTTGAAACTTGTTTCGTGATCTCTTTAATCCTTGCCCTAGACGTCGTGGAAAGGTATGGTTTTCACTTTTCTTTTGTGCAGCAAATTGGAAGTCGTTGTCACTCAAGTTCACAGTATGATCTATTGAAAGATAAATTTCTAACCCATATTGTATCCCCTGCAACATTTCCTGCTAAAATATTGAGCATAAACCACAAAAATATTGGCCGCTAGGGCCCGAAGGCCCTAAAAACCAACCTCTAGAGCTGCTTGCACTCAACCCAGATGAAACCCTCGCATAGCCGCTTGCCAAATATATCGTTCACACATAGGGATGCGCTAGGATCTGTGTTGCTCCAAATGATATGAAAATTGGTGGAGACGTTCTAGGGTTTTTCAGGCATCTACCCTCAAAATTTTAGCTCAATCCGAGTCCGGATGAGTGAGATATGGCCAAAACGAGTTCGGAAGTTTGGGCAGTCCTACGAAAAACGTCTAATCAATTTCGACCAAGGGTATCCTACACTTATATCATATTCATGAAGCCAATTTTTTTTCTTATGCCTCTTTCAAATTGGGTATAAAATCTTACCAATGGTTATATTGGAAGCAACATCAACTTACTCGTCCCATATTATGGCTTGAATTTAAATATATTTTCCTCAAGATGATGAAGGTAGTTCTTCTTCCTACATTGTTTACCTATTGGGGCTCAAAAAAAATGTCCAAGATTATGTTTTAGAGTTCACAAGTCTTCTTGCATATACGAAATATGTAAAATATTCTATGGTGGTTTTTGCCTTTCGACATGGTCTAAAATAAAATATTCAACTCAAAGTGGAATTACATGATCCATACTCTTTAGATGATACTATAAGAATTTCTAAGCTTGTTGAAAAGAAATTTTAAAATTGGACATCTTCTAGATGAGACTCTAATACACATCCTCAATATCACAACAATTTCTTCCATAAAAATGAACAACCATCAAGGTATTTCTACTTTAGATGTTGCAATCATCATCCTAGATAGCAAGCATGTATACCATGTCAAATCTTTCAAATAGAGTATGAAAATAAATATGAAGATAAAGAAGCAGTGGATATCATTCAGTAAGAGTCACCCATTGAACAAATATCAGCAGATACTAGTAAAATAACATTAGAAGAAGACACTATGGCTATTTTAGTACATGCTCTTATGGGGTTAATAGCTCATCATACAATCAAGGTAATAGGATTTATTAGGAAAAAATGTATACATGTGTTTATTGATTCATGTAGTACTCATAACTTTATTGATATCAAGAATGCTAAAGCATTAAACTTGCACATTAATTATTTCAATCAAGATAAGTTTTAAGTTTTAATTGTAAATGGAGGATATTCTTAATGTATTGGTAGAACATATCCCATTTCAATACAAATGTGAAAATACAACTAGCGAGGAACTCTCTTCATTATGATTTTGGGAAGTTCAGATGTTATTTTGGGTGTTGAATGGTTAGAACAGCTAGATACTATTAGTTTTAACTTTCAAAAACCATTTGTGGAATGAAAATAAAATAAGAAGACTATTCACCTCCAAGGAATTCAAAATCCACCATTAAAGATAGTTAATTCCCACAACATAGAAAAAAATATTAAAGAGAGGTTATGAATTCATAGCTCAAATCAATTACATGGAAGTGCAAGCACAAGATACCTCGGTAATTCCTTCAAAGGATATTGAAGATATTTTGGCTAACTATGATGAAGTTTTCAATGAACCAAAAGGGCTACCTTCCAAGCGATGCCATGACCATGCCATACATCTTGTTCCTGGAAATCTCCCTCCTAATATTCATCCTTATTGATACCCTCAACCTAAAAAATAGAAATTGAAAATATTTTCCAAGAACTATTAGAACATGGAGTCATTCATCATAGCACTAGTCCTTATTCATCACCAGTGGTTTTAGTCCATCGTAAAGATAAATTTTGGCATGTGTCTTAATTTTTGGCCCCTCAAAAAAATCACAATCAAGCACAATTTTCCTATCCCTATCATAAATGATTTATTAGATGAATTGCATGGTGCTAAATTCTTCACAAAATTGGATCTACGTTTAGGTTTTCATAAAATTAGAGTAAGAGATGAGGACATTCCCAAAACTACCTTTTGTACTCATGAAGGTCATTATGAGTTCTTAGTCATACCTTTTGGTCTCACCAATTCCCCCTCCACATTCCAAAGTCTCATGAACCATGTCATTCTTTCATTTCTTCACAAATTTGTCTTAGTCTCCTTCGATGATATTTTAATATATAGTAAATCATGGAAGCATCATTTGATGCATGTGGGGAAAGTTATTCATGATTTACATAAGGAGAAACTTTTTTGTCAAATACTCCAAGTGTTATTTTGGTGTTCAATAAGTTCAATATTTGGATCATATAGTTTCTCATGAAGTTTTGAAAGTGGATCTTAATAATATTAAAGACATTCAGGATTGGCATTTACCTAAAATCATCAAGAAACTTTGTATTTCTTTTGGTCTTACAGGTTGCTATTGTAATTTTTTTTGCAATTACGGTAAAATTGCAGATCCTCTCACCATCCGCACAAAAAATCATGCCTTTCACTGGTTGGATGTGGCCACTCAATAATTCATGATACTCAAGGAAGCTATGTACACTACTCTAGTTTTGACAATTCTAGATTTTCATAAACCATTTGTTATTAAATGTGATGCTTCGGGAACAAGTATTGAGGCAGTATTAATGCAAGATGGTCATTCCTTGGTATTCGAAAGCAAGCAAATTTTAGGTAAAATTTTTGAAGGTTCACATATGAGAAATACATGTTGGTTATTCTACATGCAGTTAGGAAATGGAGACACTACTTAATCATTAGGCATTTCATCATAAAAATATATCATAATAGTCTCAAGCACTTTTGAGAACAACACTTTTCCTATCCAGACCAAAACAAGTGGCTGAAAAATGTTATTAGGATATAATTTCATTTTCAATTATAGTAAGGGCAAAGAAAATATGGTAGCAGATGCATTATCTCATAAATATGAAGATGAAGTTACCATCAATTATATTTCACATCCTTGTTCTCAATGGGTTTCTCATCTCCAAGAAGAATTGTTGGTGAACACTGCAACTACTCAAATTATTTAAGATTTGATTCTAGGATCATCCAAGCATCCTCATTTTTTATATAGTGATAAG
This sequence comes from Wollemia nobilis, assembly GCA_028583015.1. Lineage (NCBI taxonomy): Eukaryota > Viridiplantae > Streptophyta > Pinopsida > Araucariales > Araucariaceae > Wollemia > Wollemia nobilis. The sequence continues at coordinate 37,925 of JAQPPZ010011136.1, read as the reverse complement.
GTGTTAAGAAATAAATATCATATTTACATCCTATAAAGTTCTATTATTAAATCCATGGTCCATGAAGAATCACATGGTTCTCCATCAGTAGGGCACTCAGGATTTTTGAAGATATATATGCGGATAAACAATCATTTTGTTGAAAGGATTGAAATCTTCTGCCAAGGTATATTTTTTCGAATGTGAAGTATGTCAAGCAATAAGGGTAAAATAGTTAAATCTCCAGTACTTTTTCAACCATTACCAATTCCTGACCACTAGTGCGAACACATATCAATGGATTTTATTGAAGGTCTTCCCAAATAAAAAGGTAAAATAGTGATATTTTTGGTAGTGGATCATCTCTTCAAGTATGCTCACTTCAATGCTCTACAAATTCCATATTCAGCAAGCAAAGTGACTAAGGTATTTATGGACTCCATTTTTAAGTTACATGAAATGCCTAAAAATATTGTAAGTGATCATGATCCCATATTTACTAGCAATTTCTGGCAAGAATTATTCCATATTAGTGGTACCAAATTAAATATATCTTCTACATACCATCCTAAAATAGATGGCCAAATTAAAATTGTTAAAAAATATTAGGGTACCTATCTACAATGCTTTGCTCAAGATAAGCAGTATAAATGGATTCACTAGATTTCATTAGCATAATAGTGGTAAAACACTTCATACCATTATTCTATCAAGATGTCCCCATTTGAAGAATTTTATGGGTTTAAACCACCAACAATAACAAATTATGTTACAAAATATTCAAAAGTAACTAAAGTAGATGATTAGTTCCAACACCAAGAGATAATGCTTAACATTCTCAAAGATAATTTCATCCAAGCACAAAATCATATAAAGTAGCAAAAAGATTCACACCATTCAAAGTGATAATTCAATATAGGATATATGGGTTTTACATCTGCAACCTTACAAACAACTATAATTAAACATCAAGACTAGTTAGAAGTTAGCTCTAGTATTTTATGGTCCTTAAAATATGGTGCATCGCATAGGCAAAGTAGCATATCAACTAGAGCTTCCTCCTTAATCACATATACATCCATTATTTCACATTTTTTGTCTCAAAAGGTGATTGGATAAAGAGTACACTCTCATTCATAACTTCTACTACTTGATGAGGAAGGACGTATATATCTTCAACTGAAAACAATATTGCAAAGTAGATCATGTCATCTTCGATCTCTCCACATCAAATAATTTCTAATCAAATATCAGGACCTACTAGTAGAAGATGCTACATGGGAAAAAAAATGTATTTTTGAGTCATTTCCATCTTTGAGGATAAATATTTCTAAGGAGGAGAGCCATGTTACAACACCAATATAGCCAAGTCATCTATATTTCTAAGTTTCACTTATTCATTGATTTATTATTATAAATAGAAGTAGGTTGATTTATTTAGAATTATCTATGATCATATTTTCTGATTGTGCATTCATAAGAGACTTAGCCCTCTCCAAGTGGTAAAGAACTTAGCCCTCCTAAAGTGGAAAGAAATATTTGATCTCCTCATTCATGTTATCATTCGTAAGTTATTTTTATTTATTTTTTGCTTCACAAGGTTAGAAGGTTCTTCGAAAAAGTAGGATATTCAATAGAATCTTGGTTGAATGATCTAGGGATCTACTTCTCCATGAGAAACTATTCCTCCATAGCTAAAATGATCTTAACCATAGGACTTCTGAATGAAACAAGTATGGAATGGTGAGAGACTTATAGTAAGAAAAAGAAGATCAATGATGTTCATTCTAAATGGGAAGACTTCATGAAATCCTTCAGAAAGTGGTTCCTTATGGAGCAATTATATATGAATAAACCTGATGAGTTTATCCAACTCCATCAAGGGAATCAGTCCATAGAAGGATATTATAGGTAATTATTGAAAATACTCAAGTATGATCCATCATTTGAGAAGGATAACAAGATGAAAGTGCACAAATTTCTCTTGAAATATAGATATCATATTATAAATTCAATAAGTATACATAATCCAAGTGATTTGAAAACCACTTATGAACTGGTTTGCCAAGAAGAATACAATCAACACCCTAGTAAGAAATTTGACAGCTCTTCAAATGGGTCAAAAGGGAACATCATCCCTAGAAAAAGAGTAAGTTGGAGCCTGAACCAAATCAGAAAGGGAATGCAAATCCCAATTTTGCAAATAATAATAGTGAGAAGCTAAGGTACTTGAAGAATAAGTTCTAGCCATAGAATAAAACCAATAATAATGCTGAAAAACCACAACCTCTAAAATAGGTAGGACCACCTCCTACCAATGAGAAGGATAAATATGATCAAGGGATAGGCCCGAGTCATAAATAAATATGATATGAATGTGGAGGCCAACATTACACCAAGAATTATCCTCTTCATATAGAGACTAGCTAGAATACAAATGGAAAAGGCCACAAGATCTATGCAACAACTGGGAACCAAAACCTGGTAGGACAAGCCACTCCTTTAATCATACATGCTATAGTTTATGGTAGAGATATTAAAATTTTGATAGATAATGGAGTTGTAGATAGCTTAATTTCTAGTAGCATAACAAGGGACATGCTAGAGAGACCTAGATCTTTGGTGAAAGGGTGGAAAGTGGAGTATGGATGAGGATAAACCTACTATGTGGATCAATGTTTTCCCATAACTAAAATTTCCCTACCAACTAGCTCTACCATTTGGCACCTATATGTTGCACCACTACATGCTTTTGATGTCATATTGGTATGGATTGGCTAAAAGCTCACAAGGCTTTGATCAACTTCCAATATCGATGGATTGAGTTCACCAATGATAGGAAAGAGAGAGTAAAAATGGTTAGTGAGAAAGGTTCCTTTAATCCTATGATATTATCCATAATGCTACTAAATAAGGCCATAAGGAAGGGAGGCATGGTCTACATGGTTAAAATAATTTGGGGATGTCAATGAGGATGTGGCATTTCGTAGGATCCCAAGTCTACAAGAATATAGGGAAGTGTTTACCTCAGAACTCCCTCGAATGCCTCCCAAACAAGAATTTACCTTCACCATTGACCTAGTACTAAGTGCAAAATCCATCCATAGTGGATCCTTATAGGATGAACCCTATAGTGATGCAAGAATTAGAGGTCCAACTTCAAGAGTTACTTGACAAAGGGTTAACCAAACCAAGTGTATCTCCATGGGGTGCACCATTACTATTTATGAAGAAGAAATATGATTTGTTAAGGCTTTGTAAAGACTACATGATGTTGAAAAAATACACAATCAATAATAGGTATACTTTGTGAAGGATAGAAGATCTATTTGATCAACTAAAATATGCCACCATATTCTTTAAGACTAATATGAAATCAAGATATCATCAATTGAGGATCCGAGATGAGGATACCTATAAAACTGCTTTTAAAACTTGGTATGGGCACTATGAGTTCACTATCCTACCCTTCGAGTTGACCAATGCCCCAACTAAATTCATGAATCTAATGAATAATGTGTTGAGAAACTAGTTGGACCGACTTGTATTGGTATTTTTAGATGATATTCTAATCTATTCCCGTAATGGAAAAGAGCATGATAGACACCTAAAAATCATGCTAGGATTTTTGAAGAAACATCAAATCTATGGGAATATTTCTAAATATGATTTTTATGTGCCACAAGTACACTACTTGGGACATATAATCTCCTCATAAGGTATTGTAGTTGATCCTCATAAAATCAAGGCCATTTTTAATTGTCCACCTTCCACTAATGTAATGGAAGTAAGGAGCTTCATGGGTTTAGTAGGGTATTATCAGATATTTGTGAAAGATTATTCTAAGATAGCCTCTACAATAATGAATCTTAAAAGGAAGGGAAAAGCATTCGTATGAACAAAAAAATGTGAAGATGCCTTCCAATTGCTTAAGTAAAAGCTCACCTCTACTCCTATACTAAAAATATCAAACCCCCAGGGCGAGTTTTTAGTGTACACATATGCTAATTTGTATGTATTGGGAGGAGTTCTATCCCAAGATAAAGTAGTAATAGAATGTGAGTCGATAAATCTCAAGAAACATGAGGTTAACTATGCCACCAATAACGTAAAACTAGCTACAGTGGTACATTCCTTGAAAATTTGGTAGCACTACTTTGTGGGTAAATTCTTTAAGTTGAAAATTGATCATCAAATTTTAAAGTATATATTTACTGAACCATTGCTAAATTCAAGATGGAGAAGGTGGATTGAGTTCTTGGTCAAATATGATTTTGGCATAGAATACATCAAAGGTAAGGAAAAGAAGGACATCGATGCTTTAAGCAGAAGAAGGCACATTACTACACTAATGCGAAGTCATATAGACCTAATGTATCAAGTTAAATAAGCCCAATATTAGGATAATTTGTATACTTAAATCCAAGCCAAAATGGCACAACATCCTATGATAGCTAGATATTATGATATTAAGGATGGTCTTTTGTATTTCAAGGAGTAAGTAGTCATTCCTGAAGTTAGCAATATAATAAGGATAATCATGAGGGAAGATCATAGATGCCCATACTCCACTAATTTAAGAGGGTCCAAGATGAGGAAAAACATGAAGAAGATATTCTATTGGTCTGGTATGAAGAAATATGTCACTGAATTTGTTTCTCAATATCTAGAGTGCCTTAAAGTGTAGGCAGAACATAAGTACCTACTAGGATGTCTATACCCATACAAAAGTAAGTGGCAAGTGATATCAATGGATTTCATAGTTGGGTTTCCTAAGACCATGTACCAACATGAGGCAATACTTGTCAGGGTGAATAAACTGACCAAGGTATCACACTTCATACCATGTAGCACCAAGGATGATGTGGTAGTGGTCACCAATAGATTCACCAAAGAGATATTTAGATTACATGGATTTCTTGAAGCAATCGTATTTGATCGAGATTCTAGGTTCACATCCAATTTTTGGTAAGCTTTTACATCATACAATTGGTACTACATTAAATATAAGTTCTTCTTACCATCCAAATATAGATGGGAAAATAGAAAGAGTCAATCAAGTCTTAGAATAAATGCTTCACATGTATTGCATGGATCAAAAGTCTTAATGGGAAGACATCCTACCTCTAGTAAATTTTACCTACAACAGTGGATACCATGCTTCTTTAAATATGGTTTCTTTTGAGGTTTTGTATGGTCGAAGGTGCATAATACCGTTGTGGCGGATATGTGTATTAGAATTTACTCTACCAAGGCATATCTATATATATATATATATATATATATATATATATATATATATATATATATATATATAGGAGGATATGTGCATTGGGCTTTACTCTACTCATGATTCTTCATCTACCTATCCTATGATTCATGTACATGTGGACTACATGCACATTTACATCATTGCACATTCTAAAAATTGTGCATTTATTACACTACTTGAAGTAACTACTAAAACCTTAATCAATGATTAAATACTAATCTAAGAATGTATCCAAGGTGGTACATTGACATGTACCAAATAATGTAATATACTCTAGCATAGATAAAATAAGAGCGATGTTTATAGATAATTTAAATAATACTACCACTATTGTGGTAAAATCCAAGGCATTGCTCATCAATGTTAAGTTGGAAAGGAAAATGGGCATAGACAAGCTATAAGTGGTGTGTTATTCATAGGTGATGGTGAATTGGATCAGCAACAAGAATAATTCCAACAAATAGGTGATGGATATGATAGAAGATATTCAATATTTACTAAGTGGGTTCAAGGATACAAAGATTTAACATACCTTCCATGAAATAGACATTGTAGTTGACATATTAACAAATAAAGGAGTTTTAAAATAGGAGAGTTGTATTTGAAGGGAGGATAAATAGATTCCTATACTGATAAGGGTAGTTTGGGAGTCAAATCAAGATAAATCAATAAATCCAAAAAGTGATAGAGTTTGGGATTAATGATTCAAAAAAATGGTTGGCTCTTTGAATCATTTTTTATCCATGATACAGGTAATATAGTTAGGTTTTATATTTTTACATCTTGTAGGGGTTAGAAAGGTATCCAAGATAGGGTATTTTTTAACTTGTTTGAGGACCCAATGAAAACCTGACTTACCATAAATAATAACTTTGAACAAGTTATATGGTTTTCAATTATATTTTTTGATGAAAATACTATTTTTTTTGTTTATAATATTATGACAAAGCCTATATGTCACCACCTAGGCATTGATAAAATGAAACTCAAAATTCACTTAATATTGTAATAAAATGTAGTTATAGAACACCTATATTTTTTAGCTTTTTCGACATATTTAGCATAAACTAGCATGTCTTAATATGCTCAATAAACATGTCTTTTGTTTTTATCATGAATATTTATTAATATAATTTAAAATATATTTTATTATGTTAACTATTTATCATCTAAAATTTTATCATAATTATTGGAATTGCATGTCTTTTTTTATTGAGTAAATACTTCTTATACATATACATATCCACCATGGAATTGCATCTCTTACTTTAACTATAGTTATAATTATGATTTTAGGAGTAAAGGTAGAATTACTTTTTGATGATATAAATTAGATATTATATTTGAGATTGTATTTTTATTCTCTTTTCATACAAGGATCAAAATTATGGGTTCAATTTTTTATTTGAAAGGTGGTTTTTAATAAAATCCTTGAAGAGAGAATGGTTGAAAACAACTTCTCTATTATTATGACTAGTAAAATAAAAATTTTACTAGTAAAATAAAATTTTTACATATTTTTAAATATATTAATATAATATTACTTATAATTTGTTATAATAAATTAATAATAAGCTTCACATTGATTACATTTATTTTAATACATCATTATATCATGGTATTACAATAAATTATACAATCACAATCACTATTTTCTGAAGTTTTTTACCATAATGCAAGCTTTGAGATCAAATCATGTCCATATAATTGTAACAGACTTGTAATTTTTTTAATAGGTTATATATGGTTTATATTGGGACCACTCCCATTAATATAATACAATATTACATTGTTCCTATTATATTTCTATTAGGTTAATTAAACCATATCCAAATTATATTTTTATCAAAGATATTCTCTATTCGCCTTTCTATCAAAGATTTTTTTCATCTTCCTCAGAATGTTAAGTTTTCACAATAAATTCATTGATATTATTTTTACCAAGATATAATATCATGCTTATTCAATTACCTTCTAAAATATAAACTTTTCCAATATAAAAATCAATGTTGGTAATGGCTAAAGTATTTGCTACACAATTTTCATATCTATAACTATGTTTTCTATAAGTACTAAAGGACACCGTAACTATTCAAGCTTTGGATCTTCTTTAGGAGGTCCAAGGTTAAAACCAAGTGTGTGTATGTGTGTGGATTTTTGTTAAATTATCTAATTATAAGCTCAAATCTCCCCCTTATGAGAGTTCATGGTGGGATGGGGATGCCTAGCCCTAATCATTGGTCATAGGGGTTTCTCATATTAACCAAATACTAAAAAGAAAACAAAAAAACTATGTTTTCTGTAACAACCTACCATTTTCCTAATGCCTTTTTTGGGGGGTGATCTTACTCATACCACTAATATTCTCATATATCATTTTCATCATAAATTTATATTTATGCGTTTAGCCCTAATTTTGTAGATGGGATTTATTTACCTCTTAAGAGTGGAATATGTTTGGTCTAATCCAAATTTTCTTGAAACTTGTCTCATGACCAAAATTGATGCAGGAGCATCCGACAACAACAGGGCAATCTGGCATCGACCAAAATTTTTCTAAGTTTTTAGTCTTGGACAAGGCAGAGGTTGGTCGTGATTTCGTGACGTTGCAGTATCGCGACGTCGCGATATCGCGATGTCACAAAATCATGACATAAAGCTGAAGGAAGGGCGGAGAGGCAGGAAGGTCGCGATATCATGACATCATGATATCACGACGTCACAAAATCACGACATGAAGCAAAAGTGAAGTCGGAGGCTAGTGGCGAAATCACGACGTTGCGATTTCACAACATCGCAAAATCACAACGTCGGAGTGAAGACTCAGCAGAGGAAGAGGCGGAAGGCAAAATGGTCACGATATCGCAACGTCGCAAAATCGTGACAAAAAACAAAGCAAGGGGCTCGGAGGTGGAGTGGTCATGATATCGCAACGTCGCGATGTCGCGACAAAAAATGCAGCAAGGGGCTCGAAGGGGGAGTGGTTGTCATGATATCGCGACATAAAAGAAAAGGCAAGGCAAGGAGGCGGATGGGTCGCGATATCGTGATGTCGTGATATCACGACATAAAAGCAGAAGAGAGGACACGAGGGAATTTCGACGTGATATTGTGACCAAAAGAAAGCAAAGAAGAAATGGCCACATGGACAGTCACGCACATGGAAAAAGAGGCAACAGTCCCCGATGGACATTCTGACAGAGTGGCGGTTGCAGGTCAAGGGTCTTTTAAATGCATGCTTTCATGGCGGATCGGGGCAGTTGCCCATTTATGGAAAGAAATTGAAGACTCGGCCGTGGAAGCCGATTTTGCCAGTTTTTGTAATGAAGTTTTCCAGGTGGGTCATTAATGGCCTAGAGGGTCGAGACCTCGATAAAAACTCAGAGATTGAAATAAATTGGGTTGGTGGACCGATTTTTGTGTAAGGTGTTTTAGAGGGTCGGGGCCTCTATAAAAACCCAGTTCAATGTATTAGATCGGGTGGTGGATCAGAGATCGGAGGTAGAGGATAGGAGTGAGAAAACCAAGCCGTAGCTACTAGTTAATGTAAGCCTATGGGCTATGTTGTAGCTGGAAGTGTTTTTTTTTTTTTCAGATTTTAATGAAGAAAATTTTGAGTTGTGAACGTGTCAATTTTCTGGTCCCCCATCAAAAAATTTCTCTCTTTCTTCATAATTTTTACTTTACAATCTCTTGTAATGTGTCTAATATCATAATAATTGTAATATTAGAATTCAATATTTTCATAATCAACGTGGCCATTCCATTCTCTTTATTTAGATTTAATATTAGTGGATTGTGACAAAGGATTTAAAATTTCCATAGCAACACATATCCAACCATAAATAACATGCTTTCAATCCTTACTAGTTGGTTCCTCCTTTATGAATTATCCTAAGTTATTGCAATATTATTCAAAATAGCCTTAAGATAATATGGAACCCCAAAAAAACTAACCCAAATTGAAATATTTTTAATAGTTTCTCTCTTGATAGAAGATTTATCATTAGATAAATATGATATTTCAAATTCCCAAATTCCCATTAGATATTTCAAATATAACTTTTCCTTCATGCTACCTAGTGGATCTTTCTCCTAGTGGCATATTCCTATATTGGAATTTCGTTCCACTTTAATATCTCTTCTTCTACTCACTCTTGGATAAATATGATTTAAATATAATATTTTGTTATTTTGATTCAAAAAACTTGTAATTACTCAATAACGAGTATAACATACTATATAAATATATCCATTTAATAAAACACAGTAATAATAAATATTTATTAATTGTATTATTGTCTACATTGTTTTGATTTAAATGTTAAATTTATTTTAATTGATAAATTTAATATATTTGGAAGTATGATATAAGGATTATTTTAAACTTCTATAAAATATATGCATGTATGAAATGGAAAATTTTCAATTCGATTATCAATTACATAATGAACTAAATAAAAAAAGGATATTAAAAAATATATAAATAAGAAATAAGCAGTATAGAGATATTGATTATTATTTCCTAAAAATATTAAATCTTTAATCAATAATTAACCTATAATTTTTATTTTTATACTAATTTTGTTAGTAAACTTTAAAAAAATTGTGTGATTTTATGTTAGAGTCATCCATAATAAATACCATCTACTAAAATTTGTTTTCCTTTGCATCTCACTCTTAAATATAAAGGGAAATGGAATTTAAAAAAATTCTTATGATATATATATATATATATAATGTTAAATTATAGTCATCCATAATAAATACCATCTCGTAAAATCTGCTTTTCCTTTGCATTTTACTCTTAGCTATAATGGAAAATAGAATTTAAAAAGTTTATTATTATTATTATTATTATTATTATTATGATTATGACTATGATGGTGATGGTACTATTAATAAAGTAGGGTATTGAAAGGGGTCTGTCAACCTTTTACATCATCTCCAAAAATGGAGAGAACCAGATAAAAGAACAGTAGTGTAAAGCTGTAGACAACTGTTTCACATAGTGGGAAAAAACAAAAGAGACCCAAACAACCCAACATAGAAAGATAAATAAAATAGAAGGAGATAAAACTATAATAGGTGGAAATATCATAATCGAACTAGTTCTTAATCATTAAATCCATCTCTTGGATAAATTCTACCACCATTTGAGTCATTTCCTCTGAGTATTCAACAACAATTTTCAGCGATCCCATAATTACATGTTATTTTATTTCCATCATCTTCAGATTATGTATGATGGTAATATTCCCCTCCATATTATCAACCAATACATAAACCTCCTTCACCAATTTATCCTTATGAATATCTTTGGGTAGAAGATCAAAGTTAGAATTAAAAGTAATGGGATCAGGATTATCCTTAATGGACTTCTTACCCAATAGTCACTTAGAATTCCTTGTAGCACCTCCTACATCGATGTTGGAGGACATCGAATTGTTGTAATCACAGTGACACTGAGAGGGGGTGAATCAGTGTGATCTTTAAAATTTCTAATACATATAGTTTTAAATCCAACAGCTATTTAAAACTGATAAAAGAAATATCAAATGCAGCAAGAAAGCATGACACACAACACAGTTATTTAACGAGGTTCACCAATGTGGCTACTCCTCAAAATGACTGCTTGGACTACCATCCAAATCCAGCCAATGCAAAGCTACAACTTTACAATATCTTTTACCAAGCACCAACTGGAAGGAGCACCAACCCCTTAGCTTTATTTGTTTCAAACAGAATGGAGCACCAACTCCTAATTTACCAGCACCTACTGGAAAGAGGCACCAACCCCTTATGCCAAGCTGCAACTTGGAAGTCAATAAAGATAATAAAAATGATAGAATAAAACTTTCACGTTGTTCCTTACAGTCTGCTATTTTTCTGCATTCTATTGCTTCTGTGCAAAATGCTTCACACTGTTCGACCGCTTCTGTGTACTTCTTTGCACTCTCTACTGCAATCGGATGATCGATCACTTCTGTTGTCTGCACGCTATCACTTTGAACTTAGAACTCCACCTCTACACATTGCACTCTTCATTCATGCAATCACGATATGCAGACTCGAACTACGACTTCGCACTCTGCTCGACACGAACTTCACTTGCGCAATCACTCTGCTCGCATTCGCACATTATCTTTCATAGCTCTCTCTCAAACTCGAAGTACCCCTCCTTTTATAGAAGAAATTTTAGGAACAAATCCTAAACAACAGTGTAACCCTAAGAATGTCGACTGTAAAACCCTAGAATTTGTCGACCCAGATTCAACTTTGTCGGCCTCAACTTTTCCTAAACAACAGTCGGCTGTAACCCTAAGAATGTCGGCTATAAAACCCTAGAATTTGTCGGCTACAAACCCTAGAAATTGTCGGCTGCGAACCCTAAAATCTGTCGACTGCAAAACCCTAAAATCTGTCGGCCCAGATCCAACTTCTACTGCCACCTCTGTCACCTTCCTGTAACTATTGCCGCGAAATAGAAACATGTCGCGATATCGTGACACTTTTTGAAACCGTACGCCTTCTTGTCCTTGCTATCGTGAAATCGTGACCCTTTTGGCCTTTGATAGCTTTGCCATCGTTCTTGTCATGAAATCGTGACACTTCAAACTTTTGTTGACGTCATCCTCATTCTTGTCGTGAAATCGTGACGCTTTCGCTTCCAGCGGCTTTTCTTGCACCTTGTCATGAAATCGTGACACTTTCAGCTTTTGATGTCATCCTCATCTTTGTCATGAAATCACGATGCTTTCGGCTTTCGTACATTTCTTGCTTCATGCAGTAGCGAAATCGCTACAACTTTGTGCCTTGTGCTTCCAACTTTGCTTCTACCCGTGAAACTTTGACTTGTAGCGAAATCGCTACACTTTTGTGCCTTGCACTTTCGACTTGTAGCATAATCGCTACACCTTTGTGTTGTGCACTTTTGACTTGTAGCGAAATCGCTACACCTTCGTGTTGTGCACTTTTGACTCGTAGCGAAATCGCTACACCTTTGTGTTGTGCTTTTTCAACTCGTAGCAAAATCGCTACACCTTTGTGTTGTGCACTTTTGACTCGTAGCGAAATCGCTACACCTTTGCTTTGTGCACTTTTGACTTGTAGCGAAATCGCTACAACTTTTTCACTTAACACTTTCTCCCTGCTTCGGCCAACGAAAATTCAACATGTAGCGAAATCGCTACAACTTTTCCACTTAACGCTTTCTCCTTGCTTCGGCCAGTGAAATTTCAACATGTAGCGAAATCGCTACAGTTTCTCGACTTAGCTTCTTGGCCTCCAACATGTCGCGAAATCATGACAGTTTGCCTTGCGCCTTCTCTCTCCTCATTTTTGTCGTGAAATCGTGACACTTTCGACTATGCCTTCTCTCTCCTCATTTTTGTCATGAAATCATGACATTTTCGGTTGTGCCTTCTCTCTCCTCATTTTTGTCATGAAATCATGACATTTTCGACTGTGCCTTCTCTCTCCTCCGACTTGTCACGAAATCATGATAGAAAACATGTCGCGATATCGCGACAGTTTTCTAACTTGTCTTTTTCTTCGAATTTTTGAAACTGGGTCACTTCTGTTTTCTAGGAATTGCACTTTACATAATCTGACTATCCTTTGAACTTCTGTCCTCTGCATCTGAATGACTCCTGAACTGTCTGTCCACTGCATCATTAGATCTAACTGCCTGTGTTGACAACAATGACAAACTTCTTGCAACACCTTGCTCAACAATCTCCCCCTTTGGAATTGTTGGCAACACCTGTGTACATTCCTGTAACTCTTCTCCCCCTTTGTCAATAATACCAAAGGGCTGCTGCAGACTCCCCCTGAGTCCATCCTCACAATTCTCAGGCACAATTTGTTGCATCTAGCACAAATTATGATCATGAGCAAAAGAATAGTCAAATACTCAAATGCTCCCCCTGAGAAAGTGATCCCTGTAGCTAGTCACTTCTTAGGAAGTGTGACTACTCCTAATTTGCTTCGAAGGTACTCAAACACTTCCTTGGGCAAAGGTTTTGTAAAAATATCTGCTACTTGTTCTGTAGTTGGGACAAAATCCAATTTGACTTCTCCTTCTGCAACTTTCTCCTTCAAGAAATGATACCTTATAGCAATGTGTTTAGTCCGTGAGTGCATAACTCGGATTCTTGGAGATGTTAATTGCACCGGTGTTATCACACTTAACCGATATTGGTTCACTGAAATTAATTCCAAGATCTTTCAAAGTTTGTTTCATCCACAAGACTTGTGTACAACATGTTGTTGCTGCAATATATTCTCGCCTCAACCGTAGATAAAGAAACCGACTCTTGCTTCTTACTTGTGCCATGCAACCAATCTGTCCCCCAAATAGAATGCACCTCCACTGGTACTCTTTCTGTCATCAACACATCCAGCCCAATCTGCATCTCGAATATGATATAAGAGTGAAGTCTTTGCCTTTTGGATACCACAACCCATACTCCATGGTGCCCTTGAGATACCGAAAAATCCTTTTAACTCGCTGTCACATGAGTCTCTTTGGGATCGGCCTCGAAATCTAGCTACCATGCAAACCGCCTCGTAGAATATCGGGTCTAGTAGCTGTTAAATATAGTAGACTTCCAATCATAGATCTGTACATGGTTTGGTCTATAGGTGGAGATTTGTCTTCTTTACTCAATTTGCAGCCTATTGTCATGGGAGTGCTAACTGGCTTACAGTCCTCCATAGTGAACCTCTTTAGCATTTCTTTCACATATTTGATTTGGGAAATGAATATGCCTTTCTCATTTTGATTAACTTGTAGCCCAAGAAAGTAAGACAGTTCACCAATCATAGACATTTCAAATTCATTCTGCATCTTATTTGCTAAGTCTTTACAAGATTCATCTTTGTTGCTTCCAAATATGATATCATCTACATAGACAACTAGAACAATGAGATGCCCACCTTCTATTTTTACATACAGATTATTGTCCACTAAACCTTTCTTGAATCCCTGTTGAGAGAGATAGTTATCTAGCCTTGCATACCATGCCCGTGGTGCTTGTTTTAATCCATACAATGCTTTCTTTAATTTGCAGACAAGGTTAGGATCCTCACTAATTTGAAAGCCATCCGGTTGTTCAATATAGACCTCTTCTTCGAGTTTCCCATTTAAAAAGGCAGATTTTACATCCATCTGATAAACTCTAAAGTTTTTGTGAACTGCTAAGGCCAAAAACATTCTAATTGCTTCTAATCTGGCCACTGGAGCAAAAGTCTCTTCAAAATCAATGCCTTCGACCTGTGCATATCCTTTACAAACCAGTCTTGCTTTGTTCCTAATGACCTGTCCATCTTCATTTAATTTGTTTCAAAATATCCATTTGGTGCCGATTACATTCTTATTTGCAGGTCTAGGTACTAATTCCCAAGTTTTGTTCTTTTCAATCTGATCTAACTCTTCATTTATTGCCTTCATCCAGCTATCATCTTTGCTTGCTTCATCTATGTTTTTGGGCTCAATGCTAGATAAAAGAGAGTAATTACTTATTACTTTCCTTCTTGTCTGAATACCAGCTGTGGGATCTCCAATTATTTGGTCTCTTGGATGATTTTTCTGCCAGCTGCCTATTTTGAATTTCTTGTTTTCTTGCACCTCCGAGTCATCGACTAATTCATCCGAATCAAACGTAGATTTATTTTCTGTTTCATTCACCTCATCTCCTTCAATGACTTCTTCATAGATTGGGTAGTTTTCCTCAAATTCATCTAATCGTTTCCCAACTTCATCGAATTTAACATCTGCACTGTCCACAATTTTCTTGAGTCTCTTGTTGTAGCATTTGTAAGCTTTGCTTTTTGATGAATACCCAACAAAAACACCTTCATCTGCTCTATCTTCAAACTTCCCAAGGTTGTCATCTATTTTTCTGATGTAGCACCTACAACCAAATATTTTGAGATGTTTTGTTGTTGCTTTTCTACCAAACCACAACTCATAAGGTGTTTTGCATTCATGAGTTCTTAACATATATTTGTTTTGGATGTATACTGCAGTGTGAACTGCTTCTTTCCAGAATCTATCTACTATTTTATTTTTTGCCAGCATGGTGCGTGCCATTTCTTGTATAGTTCTGTTCTTTCTTTCTACTACGCCATTCTGCTGTGGAGTTCTAGCTGCTGAATATTGTCTCCTGATACCATGTTTTTCATAGTATTCTATAAATTCATTCGAAATGAATTCTCCTCCTCTGTCCGATCGTAAGCATTTGACCCTTTTTCTCGTTTCATTCTCAACTAGTCTGTTTGAAGGATCTCGAACATTTCAAAAGCTTCTGTTTTATCTTTTAGGAAAAATATCCATGTCATTCTGGAATAATCATCGATACACAACATAAAGTATTTGTCGCCGTTTATGCTTTGAGTTCTCATGGGTCCACATAAGTCCGTATGAATAAGTTCCAAGGGCCTGCTAGTGTGGTATTCTTTTGTTTTAAATGAGACTCTGGTTTGCTTTCCCTTCTGACATGAAGCACAAACATTGTTTGAAGGTTTTTTAATGGTTGGAATATCTCTCACTGCTTGTTTCGAGCTGATTTTCACCAAATTATCAAAACTTATGTGTCCAAGCCTCTTGTGCCACAACCAGTTCTCTTCTTCTTGTCCAATGAAACACGTACCTTCTGAAGTTTCTGAGAGTGTGTACAGATTTCCAGACGTCCTTGAACCAGTTGCTATCAATTTCCCACTATTTATTTTTTTGACTTCACAACCCTGCTTTTTGAAGACTACTTCATGTCCTTTATCACAGATTTGACTGACACTTAACAGGTTGTGTTTCAAACCATCCACAAATAAAACTTCTTCTGACTTGATTTTCCCTTCACTAATTTTGATAGATCCTTTTCCTATTATTTTGGCTCCATCATTATTTCCAAACTTCACAGAGCCACCCTCATATTTTTGTAGTTTTTCAAATTTTTGTTTATCACCTGTCATATGACTTGAGCAACCACTGTCAAGAATCCATGGTACACATTTATTCTGAGCCCTGAAAGCTGTCTGCACTATTAAAGATTCCTTTTCTTCCCTGAGCTGTTCTTTCTGTTTCCATTCTGTTTTGACTATGGTATTGGGTTCTAGCTTGGATTTCCCCTTTTCAGAATCTTGCACATATCTTTCAGAAATAATTCTATTCTGTTTTGCCCTATATGGTTGAATTCTTCTTTTCCGAGATTGATTTGAAATAGAAGTACTATGACAGTTTCTAGCAATGTGCCCAAAGTTGTGACAATTAAAGCATTCTACTGCATAACTCATTAGAGGAGCAAAGGTATTTCTACTAGTGAAACTTCTTGGACCTACATTATACTTGCAGTTAGCAATTTTATGCCCATAACCATTACATTTGAAATAGAAACCATAAAAGTAATGATTGAACCTGAAAGATGGTTTTTGCCAAGATGTTGCAGGAGCCTTAGATCTTCTTTTCTTTTGATGTGTGACCTTGGTAAAACCATCATTGTCAGTTCCTATTTTAGGACTGGCATTACTGCTTTCTTTTGCCTGATTTGTTTTTCTTTCAACAGCTTGTTTCTTGTCTTTACTCTTTTCACATTCAACATTGCTTGCCTTTGGTCCATTTGATGATTCTCCTTCAATAAAGCCCGGACCGAATTTGATACCTGTGGGTCTTTGATCACTTAGGATTTTGTCCAACTTCATCAAACTTTCTTCACGTTTGAAATGGCAGCTAATTTTTTGATCCAACTCTTGTATCTGTATTCGAAGACCAACATTTTCTTCTTCCAATTTGCAACAAGTAATCTATCTTCATGGTTACCTGTACTTCAAGATCTTCGGACATTTTCTTGTACTCTTCTGTCTGTGTTTTTAGACTGGTTATAATGTCATTTGCATCCTCAAGCTTCCTTGACAGTTTTTTATTCTTTCTTTTCTCAGATTTCCATTCCATAAGAGCAGAAACTAGCTCACCTTCTAAATCAACTTCAGCCTCACCTTTTTCAATAGACACTTTAGAGTTCATTCCTTCTCTCTTTTCTGTGTTTTCTGCCTCTTCCGATTTTTCTACTTCAAATGCCATAAAGAGAGCCTCACCTGTTCCTTATTCATAGTCTTCACTAGAGTTGTCCTCTGAAGAATCTGCATTTCGGGAGATAAAACTTTTCTTTTTGAAATTACCTTTCCTGAAGTTTGATTTCTTCTTCCAGTCACTTCTTTCTTGATGCGAAGTTTCTTCACCTTTGTTCTTGTCATTGAGAGGACATTTTGTCGCAAAGTGCCCAATGCCTCCATAGTTAAAGCATTTAAATGGTAGCTTTCCTCTGTACTTTCCTTTTCCCTTTCTCAATTTTTTGACAAAATTTGCTTCCATTTCATCTGATACATCCTCTTCTTCAGACTCTAGTTTTGTGACTTTGCCTTTTAGGGCTTTGAAAGCAGCTTCTCTATCTATGGGATTAGACCTTCCTATTCTCATTTCAAAAGTAGTCAAAGAACCATGCATCTCATCCATACTAAAATGATTTAGATCTTTGGCTTCTTCTATGGCAGAGACTTTAGAATCAAATCTAGGAGGGAGCGATCTTAATACCTTTTTCATGATAGTAGCATCGTTTATATTTTCGTCGAGACCTCTGATTGAATTGGTGATCCCATTGACTCTTTGCATGAAAGTCTCTATGTTCTCATCATTGTCCATCTTTAAAGATTCGAATTGAGCTCGATGTGTTTGAAGCTTGGCCTCCTTGATCCTATCATCTCCTTCATGAATGTTCTCTAGTTTATCCCATACATCTTTTGCTGATTCACAATTTATGATCTTGACTAGCTCACTGTCCACTAGTCCACACATGATGGCATTTTTTGCTTTTGAATCATTTTCAAATGCCTTTTTACCAGCAGTGTCTGTTGGAGCGGTGGCGGGAGCTTTGTAACCATTAACTACTGCACCCCATATGTCAAAACCCAAAGCACTGAGATATGTCTGCATTCTAATTTTCTAGAATGCATAATTAGTTCCATCAAACAATGGTGCTTTGTTCGAGGAGAACCCTTCACCACTTGCCATTGCGTCACTTCCAAGATCACCCTAGTTGTTTGAGCCTATTCAGGAACTTGGCTCTGATACCAATTGTTGTAATCACAGTGACACTGAGAGGGGGGTGAATCAGTGTGATCTTTAAAATTTCTAATACATATAGTTTTAAATCCAGCAGCTATTTAAAACTGATAAAAGAAATATCAAATGCAGTAAGAAAGCATGACACACAACACAAATATTTAACGAGGTTCACCAATGTGGCTACTCCTCAAAAATGACCGCTTGGACTACCATCCAAATCCAGCCAATGCAAAGCTACAACTTTACAATATCTTTTACCAAGACCAACTGGAAGGAGCACCAACCCCTTAGCTTTATCTCTTTCAAATAGAATGGAGCACCAACTCCTAATTTACCAAGCACCTACTGGAAAGAGGCACCAACCCCTTATGCCAAGCTGCAACTTGGAAGTCAATAAAGATAATAAAAATTATAGAATAAAACTTTCACGTTGTTCCTTACAGTCTACTATTTTTTTGCATTCTGCTGCTTCTGCGCAAAATGCTTCGCACTGTCCGACCGCTTCTGTGTACTTCTTCGCACTCTCTACTGCAATCGGATGATCGATCACTTCTGCTGTCTATGCGCTATCACTTTGCACTTAGAACTCCACCTCTACACATTGCACTCTTCATTCATGCAATCACGATATGCAGACTCGAACTACGACTTCGCACTCGCTCGACACGAACTTCACTTGCGCAATCACTCTGCTCGCATTCGCACATTATCTTCTCCAACATCTCCTCAAACTTGAAGTACCCTTTCTTTTATAGAAGAAATTTTAGGAACAAATCTTAAACAATAGTTAGTTGTAACCCTAAGAATGTCGATACAAAACCCTAGAATTTTAATAAAAATAACCCTAAGAATGTCGGTTGCAAAACCCTAGAATTTGTTGCTACAAACCCTAGAAATTGTTGACTGAACCCTAAAATCTGTCGACTGCAAAACCCTAAAATTTGTCGGCCCAGATCCAACTTCTACTGCCACCTCTGTCACCTTCCTGTAACTATTGCCGCGAAATAGAAACATGTCACGATATCATGACACTTTTTGAAACCGTACGCCTTCTTGTCCTTGTTGTCATGAAATCGTGACCCTTTTGGCCTTTGATAGCTTTGCCATCGTTCTTGTCATGAAATCATGACACTTCGAACTTTTGCTGACGTCATCCTCATTCTTGTCGTGAAATCGTGATGCTTTCGGCTTCCAGCGGCTTTTCTTGCACCTTGTCATGAAATCGTGACACTTTCAGCTTTCGTTGACGTCATCCTCATCTTTGTCATGAAATCATGACGCTTTCGGCTTTCATACATTTCTTGCTTCATGTAGTAGCAAAATCGCTACAACTTTGTGCCTTGTGCTTCCAACTTTGCTTCTACCCGTGAAATTTTGACTTGTAGCGAAATCGCTACACTTTTGTGCCTTGCACTTTTGACTTGTAGCATAATCGCTACACCTTTGTGTTGTGCACTTTTGACTTGTAGCGAAATCGCTACACCTTCGTGTTGTGCTTTTTTAACTCGTAGCGAAATCGCTACACCTTTGTGTTGTGCTTTTTCAACTCGTAGCGAAATCGCTACACCTTTGTGTTGTGCACTTTTAACTTGTAGCGAAATCGCTACATCTTTTCACTTAACACTTTCTCCTGCTTGCAGAAATTTCAACATGTAGCGAAATCGCTACAACTTTTCCACTTAACGCTTTCTCCTTGCTTTGGCCAACGAAATTTCAACATGTAGCGAAATCGCTACAGTTTCTCGACTTAGCTTCTTGGCCTCCAACATGTCGTGAAATCGCGATAGTTTGCCTTGCACCTTCTCTCTCCTCATTTTTGTCGCGAAATCATGACACTTTGGCTGTGCCTTCTCTCTCCTCATTTTTGTCATGAAATCATGACATTTTGTTGTGCCTTCTCTCTCCTCATTTTTGTCATGAAATCATGACATTTTCGACTGCGCCTTCTCTCTCCTCCGACTTGTCATGAAATCGTGACAGAAAACATGTCGCGATATCGCGACAGTTTTCTAACTTGTCTTTTTCTTCGAATTTTAGAAACTGGGTCACTTCTGTTTTCTAGGAATTGCACTTTACATAATCTGACTATCCTTTGAACTTCTGTCTTCTGCATCTGAATGACTCCTGAACTGTCTGTCCACTGCATCATTAGATCTAACTGCCTGTGTTGACAACAATGACAAACTTCTTGCAACACCTTGCTCAACAATCTCCCCCTTTGGAATTGTTGGCAACACCTATGTACATTCCTGTAACTCTTCTCCCCCTTTGTCAATAATACCAAAGGGCTGCTGCAGACTCCCCCTGAGTCCATCCTCACAATTCTCAGGCACAATTTGTTGCATCTAGCACAAATTATGATCATGAGCAAAAGAATAGTCAAATACTCAAATGCTCCCCCTGAGAAAGTGATCCCTGTAGCTAGTCACTTCTTAGGAAGTGTGACTACTCCTAATTTGCTTCGAAGGTACTCAAACACTTCCTTGGGCAAAGGTTTTGTAAAAATATCTGCTACTTGTTCTGTAGTTGGGACAAAATCCAATTTAACTTCTCCTTCTGCAACTTTCTCCTTCAAGAAATGATACCTTATAGCAATGTGTTTTGTCCGTGAGTGCATAACTGGATTCTTGGAGATGTTAATTGCACTGGTGTTATCACACTTAACTGATATTGGTTCACTGAAATTAATACCAAGATCTTTCAAAGTTTGTTTCATCCACAAGACTTGTGTACAACATGTTGTTGCTGCAATATATTCTGCCTCAGCTGTAGATAAAGAAACTGACTCTTGCTTCTTATTGTGCCATGCAACCAATCTGTCCCCCAAATAGAATGCACCTCCATTGGTACTCTTTCTGTCATCAACACATCCAGCCCAATCTGCATCTGAATATGATATAAGAGTGAAGTCTTTGCCTTTTGGATACCACAACCCATACTCCATGGTGCCCTTGAGATACCGAAAAATCCTTTTAACTGCTGTCACATGAGTCTCTTTGGGACTGGCCTGAAATCTAGCTACCATGCAAACTGCCTGCAGAATATCAGGTCTAGTAGCTGTTAAATATAGTAGACTTCCAATCATAGATCTGTACATGGTTTGGTCTACAGGTGGAGATTTGTCTTCTTTACTCAATTTGCAGCCTATTGTCATGGGAGTGCTAACTGGCTTACAGTCCTCCATAGTGAACCTCTTTAGCATTTCTTTCACATATTTGATTTGGGAAATGAATATGCCTTTCTCATTTTGATTAACTTGTAGCCCAAGAAAGTAAGACAGTTCACCAATCATAGACATTTCAAATTCATTCTGCATCTTATTTGCTAAGTCTTTACAAGATTCATCTTTGTTGCTGCCAAATATGATATCATCTACATAGACAACTAGAACAATGAGATGCCCACCTTCTATTTTTACATACAGATTACTGTCCACTAAACCTTTCTTGAATCCCTGTTGAGAGAGATAGTTATCTAGCCTTGCATACCATGCCCGTGGTGCTTGTTTTAATCCATACAATGCTTTCTTTAATTTGCAGACAAGGTTAGGATCCTCACTAATTTGAAAGCCATCCGGTTGTTCAATATAGACCTCTTCTTCGAGTTTCCCATTTAAAAAGGCAGATTTTACATCCATCTGATAAACTCTAAAGTTTTTGTGAATTGCTAAGGCCAGAAACATTCTAATTGCTTCTAATCTAGCCACTGGAGCAAAAGTCTCTTCAAAATCAATGCCTTCGACCTGTGCATATCCTTTACAAACCAGTCTTGCTTTGTTCCTAATGACCTGTCCGTCTTCATTTAATTTGTTTCGAAATATCCATTTGGTGCCGATTACATTCTTATTTGCAGGTCTAGGTACTAATTCCCAAGTTCTGTTCTTTTCAATCTGATCTAACTCTTCATTTATTGCCTTCATCCAGCTATCATCTTTGCTTGCTTCATCTATGTTTTTGGGCTCAATGCTAGATAAAAGAGAGTAATTACTTATTACTTTCCTTCTTGTCCGAATACCAACTGTGGGATCTCCAATTATTTGGTCTCTTGGATGATTTTTCTGCCACTTGCCTATTTTGAATTTCTTGTTTTCTTGCACCTCTGAGTCATCGACTAATTCATCTGAATCAAACGTAGATTTATTTTCTGTTTCATTCACCTCATCTCCTTCAATGACTTCTTCATAGATTGGGTAGTTTTCCTCAAAGTCAGCTAATCGTTTCCCAACTTCATCGAATTTAACATCTGCACTGTCCACAATTTTCTTGAGTCTCTTGTTGTAGCATTTGTAAGCTTTGCTTTTTGATGAATACCCAACAAAAACACCTTCATCTGCTCTATCTTCAAACTTCCCAAGGTTGTCATCTATTTTTCTGATGTAGCACCTACAACCAAATATTTTGAGATGTTTTGTTGTTGCTTTTCTACCAAACCACAACTCATAAGGTGTTTTGCATTCATGAGTTCTTAACATATATTTGTTTTGGATGTATACTGTAGTGTGAACTGCTTCTTTCCAGAATCTATCTACTATTTTATTTTTTTCCAGCATGGTGCGTGCCATTTCCTGTATAGTTCTGTTCTTTCTTTCTACTACGCCATTCTGCTGTGGAGTTCTAGCTGCTGAATATTGTCTCCTGATACCATGTTTTTCATAGTATTCTATAAATTCATTCGAAATGAATTCTCCTCCTCTGTCTGATCATAAGCATTTGACCCTTTTTCCTGTTTCATTCTCAACTAGCTGTTTGAAGGATCTGAACATTTCAAAAGCTTCTGTTTTATCTTTTAGGAAAAATATCCATGTCATTCTGGAATAATCATCGATACACAACATAAAGTATTTGTCACCGTTTATGCTTTGAGTTCTCATGGGTCCACATAAGTCTGTATGAATAAGTTCCAAGGGCCTGCTAGTGTGGTATTCTTTTGTTTTAAATGAGACTCTGGTTTGCTTTCCCTTCTGACATGAAGCACAAACATTGTTTGAAGGTTTTTTAATGGTTGGAATATCTCTCACCGCTTGTTTCGAGCTGATTTTCACCAAATTATCAAAACTTATGTGTCCAAGCCTCTTGTGCCACAGCCAGTTCTCTTCTTCTTGTCCAATGAAACACGTACCTTCTGAAGTTTTTGAGAGTGTGTACAGATTTCCAGACGTCCTTGAACCGGTTGCTATCAATTTCCCACTGTTTATTTTTCTGACTTCACAACCCTACTTTTTGAAGACTACTTCATGTCCTTTATCACAGATTTGACGGACACTTAACATGTTGTGTTTCAAACCATCCACAAATAAAACTTCTTCTGACTTGATTTTCCCTTCACTAATTTTGATAGATCCTTTTCCTATTATTTTGGCTCCATCATTATTTCCAAACTTCACAGAGCCACCCTCATATTTCTGTAGTTTTTCAAATTTTTGTTTATCACCTATCATATGACTTGAGCAACCACTGTCAAGAATCCATGGTACACATTTATTCTGAGCCCTAAAAGTTGTCTGCACTATTAAAGATTCCTTTTCTTCCCTGAGCTGTTCTTTCTGTTTCCATTCTGTTTTGACTATGGTATTGGGTTCTAGCTTGGATTTCCCCTTTTCAGAATCTTGCACATATCTTTCAGAAATAATTCTATTCTGTTTTGCCCTATATGGTTGAATTCTTCTTTTTTGAGATTGATTTGAAACAGAAGTACTATGACAGTTTCTAGCAATGTGCCCAAAGTTGTGACAATTAAAGCATTCTACTGCATAACTCATTAGAGGAGCAAAAGTATTTCTACTAGTGAAACTTCTTGGACCTACATTATACTTGCAGTCAGCAATTTTATGCCCATAACCATTACATTTGAAATAGAAACCATAAAAGTAATGATTGAACCTGAAAGATGGTTTTTGCCAAGATGTTGCAGGAGCCTTAGATCTTCTTTTCTTTTGATGTGTGACCTTGGTAAAACCATCATTGTCAGTTCCTATTTCAGGACTGGCATTATTGCTTTCTTTTGCCTGATTTGTTTTTCTTTCAATAGCCTGTTTCTTGTCTTTACTCTTTTCACATTCAACATTGCTTGCCTTTGGTCCATTTGATGATTCTCCTTCAGTAAAGCCCAGACCGAATTTGATACCTGTGGGTCTTTGATCGCTTAGGATTTTGTCCAGCTTCATCAAACTTTCTTCATGTTTTAAATGGCAACTAATTTTTTGATCCAGCTCTTGTATCTGTATTCGAAGACCAACATTTTCTTCTTCCAATTTGCAACAGTAATCTATCTTCATGGTTACCTGTACTTCAAGATCTTCGGACATTTTCTTGTACTCTTCTCGTCTATGTTTTTAGACTGGTTATAATGTCATTTGCATCCTCAAGCTTCCTTGACAGTTTTTTATTCTTTCTTTTCTCAGATTTCCATTCCATAAGAGCAGAAACCAGCTCACCTTCTAAATCAACTTCAGCCTCACCTTTTTCAATAGACACTTTAGAGTTCATTCCTTCTCTCTTTTCTGTGTTTTCTGCCTCTTCTGATTTTTCTACTTCAAATGCCATAAAGAGAGCCTCACCTGTTCCTTCTTCGAGTCTTCACTAGAGTCTGTCCTCTCGAAGAATCTGCATTTCGGGAGATAAAACTTTTCTTTTTGAAATTGCCTTTCCTGAAGTTTGATTTCTTCTTCCAGTCACTTCTTTCTTGGTGCGAAGTTTCCTCACCCTGGTTCTTTTCATTGAGAGGACATTTTGTCGCAAAGTGCCCAATGCCTCCACAGTTAAAGCATTTAAATGGTAGCTTTCCTCTGTACTTTCCTTTTCCCTTTCTCAATTTTCTGACAAAATTTGCTTCCATTTCATCTGATACATCCTCTTCTTCAGACTCTGGTTTTGTGACTTTGCCTTTTAGGGCTTTGAAAGTAGCTTCTCTATCTATGGGATTAGACCTTCCTATTCTCATTTCAAAAGTAGTCAAAGAACCATGCATCTCATCCATACTAAAATGATTTAGATCTTTGGCTTCTTCTATGGCAGAGACTTTAGAATCAAATCTAGGAGGGAGCGATCTTAATACCTTTTTCACGATAGTAGCATCGTTTATATTTTCGTCGAGACCTCTGATTGAATTGGTGATCCCATTGACTCTTTGCATGAAAGTCTCTATGTTCTCATCATTGTCCATATTTAAAGATTCGAATTGAGCTCGATGTGTTTGAAGCTTGGCCTCCTTGATCCTATCATCTCCTTCATGAATGTTCTCTAGTTTATCCCATACATCTTTTGCTGATTCACAATTTATGATCTTGACTAGCTCACTGTCCACTAGTCCACACATGATGGCATTTTTTGCTTTTGAATCATTTTCAAATGCCTTTTTACCAACAGTGTCTGTTGGAGCGGTGGCGGGAGCTTTGTAACCATTAACTACTGCACCCCAGATGTCAAAACCCAAAGCATTGAGATATGTCTGCATTCTAATTTTCTAGAACGCATAATTAGTTCCATCAAACAATGGTGCTTTGTTCGAGGAGAACCCTTCACCACTTGCCATTACGTCACTTCCAAGATCACCCTAGCTGTTTGAGCCTGTTCAGGAACTTGGCTCTGATACCAATTGTTGTAATCACAGTGACACTGAGAGGGGGGTGAATCAGTGTGATCTTTAAAATTTCTAATACATATAGTTTTAAATCCAGTAGCTATTTAAAACTGATAAAAGAAATATCAAATGCATAGCAAGAAAGCATGACACACAACACAGTATTTAACGAGGTTCACCAATGTGGCTACTCCTCAAAATGACTGCTTGGACTACCATCCAAATCCAGCCAAAGCAAAGCTACAACTTTACAATATCTTTTACCAACACCAACTGGAAGGAGCACCAACCCCTTAGCTTTATCTGCTTCAAACAGAATGGAGCACCAACTCCTAATTTACCAAGCACCTACTGGAAAGAGGCACCAACCCCTTATGCCAAGCTGCAACTTGGAAGTCAATAAAGATAATAAAAATGATAGAATAAAACTTTCACGTTGTTCCTTACAGTCTGCTATTTTTCTGCATTCTGCTGCTTCTACGCAAAATGCTTCGCACTGTCCGACCGCTTCTGTGTACTTCTTCGCACTCTCTACTGCAATCGGATGATCGATCACTTATGCTATCTATGCGCTATCACTTTGAACTTAGAACTCCACCTCTACACATTGCACTCTTCATTCACTCAATCACGATATGCAGACTCAAACTACGACTTCGCACTCTCTCGACATGAACTTCACTTGCGCAATCACTCTGCTCACATTCGCACATTATCTTTCATCGCTGTCTCTCAAACTTGAAGTACCCCTCCTTTTATAGAAGAAATTTTAAGAACAAATCCTAAACAATAGTCGACTGTAACCCTAAGAATGTCGACTGTAAAACCCTAGAATTTGTCGACCCAGATTCAACTTTGTCGGCCTCAACTTTTCCTAAACAATAGTCGACTGTAACCCTAAGAATGTCGGTTGTAAAACCCTAGAATTTGTCTACTGCAAACCCTAGAAATTGTTGGCTATGAACCCTAAAATCTGTCGACTGCAAAACCCTAAAATTTGTCGGCCCAGATCCAACTTCTACTGCCACCTCTGTCACCTTCCTATAGCTATTGCCGTGAAATAGAAACATGTCGCGATATCGTGACACTTTTTGAAACCGTATGCCTTCTTGTCCTTGCTGTCATGAAATCGTGACCCTTTTGGCCTTTGATAGCTTTGCCATCGTTCTTGTCGTGAAATCATGACACTTTAAACTTTTGCTGACGTCATCCTCATTCTTGTCATGAAATCGTGACGCTTTCGGCTTCTAACGGCTTTTCTTGCACCTTGTCATAAAATCGTGACACTTTCAGCTTTCTTTGACGTCATCCTCATCTTTGTCACGAAATCATGACGCTTTCGACTTTCGTACATTTCTTGCTTCATGCAGTAGCGAAATCACTACAACTTTGTGCCTTGTGCTTCCAACTTTGCTTCTACCCGAAAATTTTGACTTGTAGTGAAATCACTACACTTTTGTGCCTTGCACTTTTGACTTGTAGCATAATCGCTACACCTTTGAGTTCTGCACTTTTGACTTGTAGCGAAATCGCTACACCTTCGTGTTGTGCACTTTTGACTCGTAGCGAAATCGCTACACCTTCGTGTTGTGCTTTTTCAACTCGTAGCGAAATCGCTACACCTTTGTGTTGTGCTTTTTCAACTCGTAGCGAAATCGCTACACCTTTGTGTTGTGCACTTTTGACTTGTAGCGAAATCGCTACAATTTTTCACTTAACACTTTCTCCTTGCTTCGGCCAGCGAAAATTCAACATGTAGCGAAATCGCTACAACTTTTCCACTTAACGCTTTCTCCTTGCTTCGACCAGCAAAATTTCAACATGTAGCAAAATCACTACAGTTTCTCGACTTAGCTTCTTGGCCTCCAACATGTCATGAAATCGTGACATTTTGCCTTGCGCCTTCTCTCTCCTCATTTTTGTCGTGAAATCATGACACTTTTGCCTTCTCTCTCCTCATGTGCCTTCTCTCTCCTCATTTTTGTCATGAAATCGTGACATTTTCGATTGTGCCTTCTCTCTCCTCCGACTTGTCACGAAATCGCGACAGAAAACATGTCGCGATATCGCGACAGTTTTCTAACTTGTCTTTTTCTTCGAATTTTTGAAACTGGGTCACTTTTGTTTTCCAAGAATTGCACTTTACATAATCTGACTATCCTTTGAACTTCTGTCTTCTGCATCTGAATGACTCCCGAACTCGTCTCGTCCACTGCATTATTAGATCTACCTGCCTGTGTTGACAACAATGACAAACTTCTTGCAACACCTTGCTCAACAATCGAGACTCCAACAGACCTGATGCTAGTTTGCGTATCTTTGGGAGAGAGTTTAGGAAACTCAATTCTTGGGCCCTTACAAGGAAAGGCCTACCCCATGACTCCTCTAGCTAAAACTTGAATTTTTCTAGAAATTTTATCTTCATCGGAGCCCATGGAAAAGGAGTAGATATCATCACTACTTTGGAAGTTGCTCAAACTTACCAACTACACTTTAATAGAAAAGGACACCGATATAGGTTGACCTTCAATAGATCTCATAATATCTTCCACTACTAGGTCATACTCAATAATAGACTACTCAAACACTAAAAGTGCCAAGAATTTGTGAATGGGGTTCTATTGAGTGTATATTTTTCCCAATTGCAAAATACCACCACATGCAGAGTATTGAATACAAAACTCTCCCTTGAAAATAAACCAAATGACAAACATTCAACTTCTCCAAGGTTCTGGTAAAATATCTAAAATATTACAATAGTGCCAGAAATAATTCAATAATGCATGTGACCATAAAAAAGGGGCCTTTACTCATTCTAAACAATGCTTAGTGATTTGAAATATATAACTAAAAATAAAAGCAATTTTTTTAGGGTTTTTTTAATTGGTGCTACCCTAAATCCCTATTAGTAGAGTATTTTATCTGCATTTAAAAGGTTTCAAATGACAAAATGTGGAATTGTCCACCTCATTTTAATGCCCATGCCTTTAAGATGAAGTAAATTTTAGATAGTTGGGTTCATTTTATATTCCTTATGTTGATGCCACTACCCTATTAGTGGTTAGGAGAAGTTAGAATGTTAGCAATGTTAGCAAAGTTAGCAAAGTTAGCTTTCATTTCTTATCTTCATTTAATATGAAATAGTAGGTTAGTATCCCTCCTAAACCATGTATTTTATTTGAAATATTTAGATTAATGAAAATTGGAGGTGCAAAAATTCTGGAAAATGACCAGAATGGAAATAACTTGAAAGCTTAACAATTCTAGAAATGGACCAGAAAAAATGAAACTAACAGGAAATTAGAAGAAATTTTGGAAAAGGACCAGAATGGAAATGAAAGAAACTAAAATTCTGGATTGACCAGAATGGAATACTTGAATGCTTAAAATAAAATAATCTTTGAGAATAGTAAATGAAATAAACATGTAAATTTGGTTAGCTCAAAAATTCAAATTCTGAGTTAGTTTAGCAAGCTCCTCCCTGCAAAATCCCAAGTTATGAGGTAATCATAAAACAACCCAAATCAATGGACCCGCAACATAAGCACAATACCATTCAATCAAGTGCGATACTCAAAGTAAACATAAAGAAACTGCATAATCTTGACCTTCGCCTATTGCAAACCATTTCATGGCATAATAAAATGGCTAGAAGTCACTAAAATGTAAAAATGATAAGACACTAAAAACGTTAGGTTTATGATAAAAACTCTCCTTTTGATTTTTCTCACAAAAGTTTGTTACCCTCTCAAAATCTGAAAAGCTCTTTCTTTATTGCTTTCTCAAAATGTTACATCATTTCCAGCCCCCCCTTGAAAAAGGTAGGATAGAAAGGTATAAATAATTCTTAGAAGTCCATTTGCTTCATCTTCTCTCACAACCAAAATAATGAATGGATATAAGAAAACAATCCATCATAATTTTTTGTGATTTAATAAACATAATACTTCTAAATGTTATTTATTTTTAAAAAACTAACAACAAAAACATAACCTTGCATGACTCCTTATATCTCCCATTTCTCTTATAAGAATTCTACCCAAGAATACCCCTTTACATCCATAAAACGAATGATAAAAGCATTAACTATACCTTATAACCCCTACAATTTTAGACCTTATTTAAAACATTGAACGTGATCAAGTCACATTCACATTAACTAAAATAATATAGGCCAATATTTTCGAAGAAACTTTTGTTATCATTTTTTGAGGCCGAGACCCGATGGTATTTCTCCTAAGCTATACCAATGTGCCCAAGGACTGGGATGGCATTCCCCCATCCTGGGTACTTTGGTTTCCATGTTACCAAACAAAACAATCACACTACCTACACAACCATGGCACTGTCCAACTTATGTAGCCATAGTGATGCCAATGATATAGCCATGGCATTGCCAAGACTATGCAGCCATAGCACTGTCATCGACGTCATGGCACTGCCAAACCTATGTAGCCATGGTGCTACCAATACTATGCAGCCATAGCACTGCCATATTTGCCATGACACTACCAAACATACGTAGCCATTGATGTTGCCATCAATGTCATAGTGTTGCCAAACCTACGTAACCATGACATTGTTCAACTCCCTCCTCTCACACTCACACTACCATAGCATAATGAAACCGATGCAACACTAAAACCTTCCATGCTCTTCAAGTTTGACCTTTAACTTCATCAATTGGCATCATAGGTTGCCCTAATAACGCTTCCTCCTTCCTTGTTTGATGGCATGTCTCTACCTCTCGACCATTTCACTGACAACTCTGACACATTTCATGTTGTTCTTCTGAAACCCTAACACCATCTTGGACCGCCTCTTCTTTTTTAGTGTTGCTTTATGAAGCTTTGCTACCATAGCGATGAACATTCTTGGACTAGCCACTCATATCTTTGAATGTTTTCGAATATCCACCATCGCCTTATCTACAATCAAACAAAATGACATTAAACTTTACCTTATTGTAAATATTATTATCACATCTTTTATAAAGTACATTATAATAATATTATTATATACAATATAATAATATTATTATAATAATAACATTTTAGAATAATATAATCACAAAAATATTATTATAATAAATAACATTATAATATAATCATAATAATAATATTATAATGATAAAATTTTAGATCCTTATACAATAATCTTAAAAATATTACTATTATGTACATAATATAGTTAATGCAATTATATTAGGTAGATAATATCATATTGGCTTCTATCTCAATTTCTTTGTACCTTTTCTATCCTCTTTTTGTTTTAGGTCAGGCCTTGCTTTGTTAAACACATTCCATCACCTTAGATAGTATGAAGAACATTAAACTCCTATTCATCAAAATAGATTTTAATTAATCTAAACATTAATTCCTAGATTAATTAATAATTAAATATCAAATAACCAAAGCAATTAAAATCGTTAAAACAAAATGGTCAAACATCCCTATTCTTACAAATGAAAGAAAACCAAAAACCTTTCATATCAAAATATGACAAGTGGGTCCCCAAGAATTTTGGGGTGGTTGTGGAAACTCCACAACAAATAGCAAATCTTCTAGGAAATGCTCATGAGCATTTTGATGAGAACCCAAAAATAAAATTCAAAAACACACTCCAAACCAGAAATCAGCAAGCATCAGTAAATGCATGAATAATGTCAATAGACTTATAAGAACAGTAAAATATTCGAATCATGCTATATTAGCTCTAGGTGTGTGTAGCACTCCACACCTTATTTTTTTTTGTAAATTTTCCTCATTGCATCATCAATTTTACCTAACTAGAATTATGGCAATGGATATGGAAAGCTTTGAGGGTAAAAATTTTTATAGCATGAGCAACACATTCTATGGTGGCTTGAGCAAACACCTCAAAAATTTCTAACCATGTTAGGATCAACTGTGTGTGTGATGAATTCATTGGCTAGATCTAGGGCTTGGTTATGAGTCATAATTATCAAGGACCAGTGTGTGCAAGTGTACCTTAGAGCTTTGGAGAATTGAATTGTCAACCATGGTGTGATGAGAATATAGCCCTATCATTTACTACTCTCATATTTGACCAAAATGATTAAACCGGTTATGGATGAGGTCATCAAACTAATCTATCCTCATGGTGGCCATAAATCTCAACTTTATGGGAGTCATATCACCAGGCATGAGTGTACTCCACTGCCAGTCAAGCGTCTATAGCCCTGATGGAGGTTAAATCCATAGTCCATGATTTTTCTCTTGACTTCTTGAATATTGGGATGACTACCCATCCTTTTAAGGGACATGTAGTACGATCCTTAAAACCCAATAGTCAATGGTGTGATGGAAATGGATTGGTGAACCTTTTTTTTTGGATTTCTTGCATCTTGGGATGACTACCCATCATTTTGAGGGACACGTAGTACGATCCTTACAACCCAATTATCCATGGTGTTATGGATGCAAAATAAAAGCTATGGGGAATCAGATTCTCAACCTAAGAATGATGAGAATTTGTCCCTATCCTTACTAATTTGATTTTGGGCTTCAAGTATTGCGAAAGTGGTAAAAACCACTATTTTATCGACTATATGCAGGGTAGGATAGACTAAAATTATATTTTCACCTCACATCCCCATCCAAGTATGGTTTCATATTATTTTACCCAATATGTTTGACATGGATAGAAATGTGATAGACCTACGACAACTTCAACAACACCTTCCAAACCTAAGATCTTCTTAGTGTTCTTTGTGCCTTTGATCCCAAGATAATTGGACATCACTTTCAATGTTTGGGTTTATCATATGATGTTTATGTAATAAGAATGTGCCTTTGAGACATGGGTGGATTATATGCAATATCAACGACTTCATGCTTCATGAGCTGTAAATAATATTTCACATGTTAAAGCCTTTTGCCATATCATTCCAAATATTTACATCCTTTTAGTATTGGTTGACATTCGTATACACATAGGATGACCTCTTACTCCTAAAATCAAATCCAAAACTGGACCACTTTGACATACTAAAGACTTTTGAAATCCAAGAAACAAGATCAAATCAGCAGGAAACAAAACTGATAAGACAAACAATTAAGCTAGATGATTAGTGTACATATAATACAATGACTCTACACTTAGGCCTAAAAATAATGCTTTAAATGAAGGCAATTTATGGGTAAAGCCAAATATTTTTCATCCAAGGTTTTTAATCTAAGACTATTTTCACCTAGGACTTCGGATATTAGATAGGGTCCCAGCCACAAGCAATCAAACTTTTCATGTTCTCCTTTTTTTTCATGCATTTTATCCCACAACAAAACTAAATCTGAAAAATTAAAGACCTTAATTTTGGACCATTTATCAAATCACCTTTTGAGTATTTCTTGATGTTTTCTGAAATGAAGCATGGCTTCCTCCCTTTTCTCATCAAGATGCATTAATTGGGTTAATCTAGTTTCAAGTTTATCATCAGTCCCAACATAGTATTTTATAAAATGTAAAGTTTTCAATTTTAGATTAGTATGAAAAATAGTGTCTTGCCCATAGACTAAGTGATAATGAGATGTCCTAATTGACTCATTGCTTCTGGTCCTATCTTCCCAAAGGGTAAATTTTAACTTACTATACCAATCTCTAGGGTTATTTTCAAGTAATTTTTTGATTATGCATAATAAATTTTTATTTGATGATTCTGCCAAACCATTGCCTTGGGGGTAATAATTGGAAGAGAATTTTAGACTCACCTTATTTTTGTAGGCCCAATTTGCAAATTATAAAGAGAAAAATGCAGAACCATTGTCACTTACTATGGAGTTAGGCATTCCAAAATGAGTGACTATGTTTTCCTCTAGAAATCTAATCACAACCTTGGAGGTGGCATTCTTAGTAGGTATAGCCTCTGTCCACCTTGTGCAGTAATCAATAGCGGTGAGGATGAACTTATGGGAATCATATGAGTTAGGATTTATCACCCCAATAGTGTCTAATCCCCATTGTGTAAATGGTCTCGTCTCTACCACTGACTGCAATGACATTGTTGCATTCCACTCTCTATTGGATGCCACTTGGCATATGTGACATGTTCTTACATGTGCATGTGCGTATTTAAACAAGTGGGGCCAATAATACCCATATCTAATAATTTGGTTTATTGTCACATTTGTTGATCGATATCCAGTTCCATACTTAGCATGGAAGTCTTTGAGTACTTGGCTTGCTTCCTCTTGAGTAATGCAAAGAAGGAAAATTTCTTCGTGATTCTTCTTGTACAACACACAAAATTTAATCAAAAATATAGCTGATTTTATACACAGTGCCCTGCGCTGAGTGGAATTCAAATGAGAAGGGAACTTGGCATGCAACAAAAAATATATAATATCTATGTACCATTCCTTTGGAGTGATATCATTAACCTTATAGTTTTGGCACGTTATTAAAGGGTCAATTTTTGTGATAGCCTTGACCAAACCTTGTCCATGCACTATCTTCATGGGATTTATCTCTAAGTCAAATTCTTGAAGGGTGGAAAGCCATTTCCCCCTTCTTTCACCTAGCTCACTCTATAAGAACATGGAATTTACTACTGAGTTAGGAACTATAGAAAAAACTTTACTATGCACTATGTAATGCCTAAATTTTTTTATAGTTTTAAACAAGGCATACATTTTCTTGTCTAGGACATAATACCTCAGTTTCACGTCCTTCAAAGGAGAACTCAAAAAGGCTATAGGATTTTCAATGTTGTCTTCACTTGTAAAATAATGATCTAAAGTAAATGTGTAAATATAAAATGGTTTAGCACAGTTTGGACTAATGAGAATAGGGGCTTTGGAAATAGCATCCTTGATGTTTGTGAAGGCATACCTATTCTCATTGGTCCACTTTATCTAAACATCTTTTTTCAGCATGTCATTTAGGGGCTTTCCGATTTCAACAAACCTAAAATGATTTTTCTCACAAATTTAATCTTACTGAAAAAGGACCTAAGCTCATTTTTTCTATTGGGATGAGGAATATCCTGGATAGTGGCTATCTTCTATGGGTCTATAGCAACCCCATATTTCATAATTACATGTCCTAACAACTTACCCTTCATTACCCCAAAGATGCACTTTTGGATTTATGAAAATTCCTTGTGCTTACACCTTTAGAGCACATTCCTCAAGTCTCTAACATGATCTTACCTCTTCTTGGATAAGACAAGAATATCATCCACATAGACAATAATGCACTTACCATTGAGCCCCTTGAATGCAAAATCCATGGCTCTTTGGAAAGTGGCTCCAGTGTTCAACAAACCAAATGACATCCTCCGATAGGCAAATGTTCCCCACTTCATGGTGAAGGCCATATTCATCTTGTCATTTGGATGTATCATAATTTTATTATATTCTAAGTATCCATCCAAGAATGACATCATTTGAGACCCATTTACCTTTTCGAGTATCTCATCAATGGTGGGTAATGGGTAATTGTATTTTTGGCAAGCTTTTTTCAGATTTCTAAAATCTATGCACAACCAAATATCTCCAATCTTCTTTCTAACATGGACAAGATTAGCCACCCATGTGGAATGCCTAATATGGAAGATGATTTTGGATTCCAGTAACCTCTTAACTTCCTTCTCTATCAGGGGCTCTAGGATTGGGTTAACCATTCTTTACCTTTGCCTAAAAGGCTTAGAATCAGGATTTAGAGGAATAGTATGCATGATTACATTCGGGTCATAAGTTTTCAGCTCTTCATAGCTCCAAGCTATGCAATCAATGTATTATCCTAAAACTTGAGCTATTTATTCCTTCTCTCGTTGTGTGCATGCCTTTGTAATGAACACTTCATGTCGATCTAGTACACCCCCCAAATTGACTGAATTACATGATTCCTTGTGGGATGGTATTTTTCTTTATTTTTTCTTTTGATATCCAATATCAAACAACTTTTATAGAGATGCCCTATCACTTGGCATTTTTTTCCATACTCCGGTAGTTCGTACTTCTACTTACCACCTCTCTTATTCATCTACAACATGATTTTCAAATATACCATAATTAGTGATAAAACTAAAAATTTGTCTATCACTATCAAAGACTTGTAAGTTCATGACATTTTCTGGTATGGAGGGGCAAGGCACTAACTCAATGGAATTTTTTTTACATTTTTTATGGTTGGTAGGCGAAAGCATGTTGGCCGCTATGGCTAATGAATCAACCATTTTATTATTTTTTCTTGAGATGAGGGAAATATTGAAAGCATCAAACTCATTAATTAATTCCCTCACTATGGTTTTATAAAGGTTCAACCTCTTGTCTCTACAAGTATATTGCTCCTTGAACTTTTTGAATACTAATTCTGAATCTCCCGATTCCTTAAGGAATTTTACCTTTTCTCTTAGGGCCAACTGAAGTCCAAAAATTAGGGCTTCATACTCTGCCACATTATTGGTGGTTGAGAACTATAATATGTAGGTAGCAAGTAAAGGATTACTACCAGAACATGTGAGCTCTACCCCAGCTCCCGCACCTTGTTTTGATTTGGACCCATAAAAATTTAGGATCCACACCCTCTTGTTTTCTTTCGAAGTATAATGGTAAAGATTATCGTTTTGGGACCCTTTAGCTATGTCCTCTATGTCAAAATTGTAAACCCCTAATTCTATTTTAGAAAACTGAATATCATTGGATTTATTATATTATGTAATCATTTCCCTAAGTCTAGGCTCTATGTCTACCCAATTTTGGTTTTCCACTCCTCTCCATGGCAACCACATATGGGAGGAATCAGTAACCACATAACCATTGAGATTTATTCTCCAATCCCTGCCCAACACCATTCCATACTTGGCAGTAATATTTAGCACAAGGATATTCATGTAATGTTGTACCCTAGGCTCTAAGTTGATCTAAACTAGGACATATTTTACAACACCTATTACATCCACCATAGATCTATCTAATTGGACCACTTTGATATTTAGATGAATAGGCTTAAGTCCTAGCTTTTGGCTTATCTTAGGAGGCATGATGTTGGCCGAGGCACCATAATTAATCAAACAATTGTGTAAATTCTTGCCTATGATCCTAATAGTTATGAGAAAAGGATGTACCTCTAGTTTCTCTATCATCATAGCAAGTTGGGGTTGTACAAATTTAACCTCATGAATTTGACTTGGGGAATTTAATCTCTTCCCCATGATTTTATCCTATCCCAACAATAGAGAGACCTCATACATTGATATATTGGCATTGGTCCTTTTCATATCTTCTTCGAAGTTATAAGTGGATGTTATAGGATTTGACACTTTTGGCATTGTCCTAGGTGCTTCCATAAATGGAGGTGGTGGATTCACATCACCTTTTGTATCAGGAGGAACAAAAAGGTTGTTTGGGGGAGTAGAGGAGGTTTTGGGATCCTTAGAAATCCTGGTAAAATACTTGTGATTAGCTTTCCAAAAAAATTTAGGGGCCTGGGATTCCAAAGATTTATCCTCTTCCTCTCCTAACACATTCATATCTTCGTTCATCTCA
Organism: Wollemia nobilis; assembly: GCA_028583015.1. Classification (NCBI taxonomy): domain Eukaryota; kingdom Viridiplantae; phylum Streptophyta; class Pinopsida; order Araucariales; family Araucariaceae; genus Wollemia; species Wollemia nobilis. The sequence goes on along the minus strand of JAQPPZ010011136.1, from coordinate 466 downwards.
TCGTTTTCTAAATAATGAATGACTTCAAACACCAAAGAGTTTGAATTTATATGGCAACAATGATGCATTTCCTTATCACATGACTCTAAATCATCACAACATCCTAACACATCAGCCTGATTGGCTACCGGATTGGGTATGCGCCCATTATTAGACTGTGTATTGTACGGTCTTGTTTTCCTATGGTCATGGTTTTTATTGGGCATGTTATTTTGAGCAACATATTTCTGTAACTAAATGATGGAATTGCCCTATTTTATGGTCATTCTCTTGAGCTCTTCTAGCTTAGAATTGGGTCCTTGTGGCTGGGGCATGACAACCCTAGATCCACTAACATTTCTAAAATTAAAAACCTCTATATTAGGCACTATGGTTTGAATGTGGGTGTTTTGGATCCACCATGGATCCTTGGCCTGAAAAGGTGCAACTATGGGATAGGAATTTGAGGCTTGAGTACTACTCGCCT
>JAQPPZ010011134.1:0-48963 GCA_028583015.1 Wollemia nobilis | reverse complement strand
TTTTTTTATTTTTAAGAGAAAAACCCCTTGTGGGACCGCCTTGGTCTGAGAGACCATGAACAAGGGGTTTTAAACCGTCAAAGTCACCCGGAAGTCGCACCCCACCTTGCCCACACCAACATTATCAATTGGATTTTGGATACCCAATTCAACTTTTTGGTAGGGTGGAGATTTGAACCTGGGACCTCTATTGGAGGATTTCCCTCTCCTCTCCAACTCACCTACAACACTGGGTGAAAATACAAAAACTTTATTATAATACCAATTTTTGTATTTGGTTATACTATTCATATTTGACATTCAAGAGAATGATCATGTTTGCATACTTATTATTGTATGGAAAGGAATGTTGTAAATTACAAAACTCATTTATATGACATGTTTTATAGTGATACATACTTTTTGTGTTTTAATTATATATATATATATATATATATATATATATATTCATTGAAAAGCTCTAATTTGATTATATAATTGATTACAACATATTCATTTTATTTTATTTGAAGTAAAAGCTAAGATTATATTATGTCATTAACCAAAACATTACAATATTATGGTTCTAACACCGTCCACCAACAAAAAAAAAAAATGAGGTGGATAAGGATTAAAGCATCCATAACTGAATATACATAAGAAGAGAAGCTAATAGAAACAAAAATACTATAGTTGTATCATGTTGCAACACTCCAAATATCATCACTCATTCATGGGAGAGCCTAACATATGGTAAAGTTATGGGCATGCCTTCCATTATATCTTCTAAAGTATTAAAGGAATAAATAGAAGTAATCAAATTATAAATTTGCTCATCGTTGTTTATTACCTTCTTTTTAGTTTCATGTTAGACCTTCTAAAGATCCTATATCATGACAAAAAATTGATGAAGTCTATAGATAACATATGATAGTGTTTTAGAAGCTCCATGGACATGGAAGTGAATGATTCCCACATGTAACAAAATACCAAAGGTCAAGTATACTAAAATTGGATCACATGGAGGAGTGAAATTGGTAAACACATTTTTACATCTAAACTCCCAAATATTCTTGAAAAGGATGAGTCTACATAGAGCAATGATCTTGCTAGGAAAAACCAAGCAGATAAAGCTTTCAAGATCTAGTGAAAGAGGGGAATAACAAGCACATTATCAGATACAATGTTTAGGAATTATTCTAACAGCCCTAAGAATTCTGCAGGGGTATCCTTGCATTCTTCCTTCCTAACTCTAGGAATTAATGCATAGCACATATGCTCATTCTTTAAACTATCCAAAAATCTTCCCCCTTCAACTAAACAGATTCTAGCGCTGCTACATACCTTTTCACCTGCCTCCTGCAAGGGCTTCAACTTATGGTGCACTCCATTCTTTGTCACTGAGTAAGTGTTGGCGTGACCATCATGCATTGCACACCAATCAAACTGCCAAGGCCTTCCCAACAGCAAATGGCAAGCATCCATAGGCAGGATGTCACACAAGACCTCATCACAATACTTCCTAATATTAAATTTCATCGAACATTGCTCACTGACCAAGGCCCTATGGTCCTTTTGTAACCATGCAATCCGATATGGATGTGGGTGTTTCGTTATATTTAACTGTAACTTGGTAACCATTTCTTTCGAGACCAAGTTATCAGTATTGCCATTATCTACAATGATGTTACAGACCTTACTTGAGCTTCTGCACCTTGTGCAGAACAAGCTCCTTCTCTGGTCTGATCCTTTCTCCTCATTCAACAGGGTCCTCCTTGTAACCATAACTTCTCCTCCCTCTGTCTCCTTAGAATGTTCTAATTCAGCACCTTCGTCGGCTATAGTAGCTCTGGAAGGAACCCTAGGTCTCTCATTTGTCCCTTCTTGGTGTTGTGGACACTCGTATGCTCGATTTCCTTATTTGCCATAGTGGAAACAGGTTCCACGAAATCCTCCCCTTCCAAATCCATGTCCAAATATACTTCTCCCCCTTGGGTAACCATTGTTCTGATTATGGGGTTAGTAGGTGTCCCTATATTCCTAATCCTGGGTATTACTGGTTTCACCAGCCTTCTTTTGATCCTTATATCTTTCTCCACTGGTCCTTCCACTAGTTCTTCCCCCATGACGTCTTCTTCTTTGCTTTCCCTCAAACTGTCTGTTTAGCTTCTCTTCGACTTTGAGGGCAAAATGGTAAGCATCTTCAATGGTATTCATCCTAACCAGAATAAATTCTTCTTGAATACTGGTTCTCAACCCATTGATGTAACGGGCCACCTTCTCCTTGTTAGCCTCTGCATGGCCAGTTCTGATTGAGATCAGGTAGAACTCCTCTGTATATTCTTTGACAGATCTGTTTGACTATCTCAAACTCTGCATTCTTCTCAATAGGTCCAATTCATAATCTACAGGAATGAACTGTCTCTTCAACTTTTCTACCATTCGATCCCATCTGGTTATCTTTTCCTTTCCTCCTCTATTTATTTCTAGCTGCACTTATTTCCACCATATGCAAGCATGGCCTTTCAACTTTGTTTTTGCAAACTTGATCCGATCTAGATCTAAAATATCCTCATACTCAAAATATTCCTCCATATCATTGATCCAGTCAATTAACTCCTCTGAATTGAGACTCCCAAAATACGTGGAGACCTCAAACTTTGCCTTCTTCCTGATCTGAGATATGGCCTTAATTAATCTGGCTTTTGCAGGATCCGTTGCTTCTTCTTCAACCGATGGATCATCAACCTCCCAAGCTTCCTCTTCACTATGGTCTTCTCTCCTTGGTTCAACTCCTCTTCGCAATTCCTCTTGTAGGGCTTGCACTTGCCTCTGTAAGGCTCTAAAATCTTCTTCAGGTACCACATTCCTTCCACCACCATGGTTTCTTCATGGAGGAATTCTTCCTCACTCTCTTCTCACAATCCTTCCACAGATCCTGGTGCAAACTGCCTCACTTTCGACGATCTACTCACACACTCAGGAACTCCCGCTCTGATACCACTTGATGAAGATCCATAAATAACTCACAACAAATTCTTAAATTTCATTCATTATAGTTGGAATGGATTTACAATATTGGTAGCAGTCTGCCTTTTTAAACTCCTTCACTCTAGGAGTTAGTTATTTTCTTTTCTCTTACTGCATCTTCCACCCAGGAAGGATAATAGTATAAACTGGTCTAGAACCGCCCTCTTGCCTTCACATCTACAACTATGGCTCAACTGTTCTCCAACCCCTTATGCATGCCTTCGTTTCTCCTTTTAAAATCTCTTGTATGACTCTTTGTCTCCCTTTTTTGATGCTTCCATTTCATCTCCCATGCCTCTTCGTTTTTCTAGATTTTGAAATGTTTCGACTCTTCATCTTCGTCTGCTTTCACTGCACCTTGGTGCCACGTGCTTGTCTAGTGCTACCACTGTAGAATCTGTCTACCTGTCAACCATTGATGACGTTCGGTATACCACCACTCGACCGTTTCCTCTGTAACGGCTCCTGTAACCGCCTACGCTTTCTTTTCTTTTGTTTGGTCATGAAAATATGACATGCCGCGATATCATGACACTTTCGACTTCCCTTCCTTCCAGCCTCTTCAAGTCATAAAAATGTGACATGTCGTGATATCGTGACACCTTTGGCTTCTCCGCCTTCCTGTCCTCTTCGATTCACGAAAATGCGACATGTCGTGATATCGTGACACTTTCTGCTCCTCTGCCTTCCTGCTTTCCTCGAGTCGCAAAAATGCGACATGTCGCGATATCGTGACACTTTCGGCTCCTCTACCTTCCTACTTTCCTTGAGTCACAAAAATGCGACATGTCACGATATCGTGACACTTTCGGCTGCTCTGCCTTCCTGCTTTCCTTGAGTCATAAAAATGTGACATGTCGCGATATCGTGACACTTTTGGCTTCTCTGCCTTCCTGTCCTGTTTGGGTCATGAAAATACAACATGTCGCGATATCGTGACACTTATGGTTTATTTGCCTTCCTATCCTATTTGGGTCATGAAAATGCGACATGTCATAATATCGTGACACTTCTTCTCCCTTGCACCTTCTTTCGTCCTCTTGTCATGAAAATGCGACATGTCACGATATTGCAACACTTTTTCTCCTTTGCGTCTTCTCTCGTCCATAGGTCATGAAAATGCAACATGTCGTGATTGTGACATCTTTCCTTTCTGCCTCCTCCTCACCTTGAGAGAAGAATCCATGATGATGGTGGGCAATGATGTAAATCAACATGTTGGAGAAAACCATAGAATGGGAGGCTGAAGGCATCTGTTGTGTGGAGTGGTGGCCTGAGGATCGATGAAACCTGATATACAACATGCTCAACAAGGGTAGACAAGAGGATGCCAAGGTGAAAGATGCACTGCATGAGCCCTACGTTGCCCAATAGAAAAATATAAGAAATGACCGAAGTGTGCAGAGTTAGCCATCATAATTGGGAAAAATGCAATGATCAGGGTGGATGTGATCTGATGCAACCATGCATAGCCAGAGAAAAAAATGTGGTGATTCAGTCAGACGCAATATAAAGGCAGAGTCCATGGTGGAGGAGACTTCGATGGTGAAATAGCATCAGTAAATTTGAACATCGACAATTGAGCAGAGTGCAACCTATGGTTGTAAAACATTTATGGATCATCGATGTCATGGTTGTGTGGTATGACATCCAAAAACTACCATGTCGCAATATCACAATAGTTTCCTTCCTTGCTTTCTTTTTGCTCCTTCGGTCACAATTTCATGACATCACAACATCTTTACTTCGTGCCTTCTCTCTCCTTTCGAGTCATGAAAATGTGACATGTCACGATATTGTGACACTTTTGCTACACGCCTTCTCTCTCCTTTCTAGGTCGCAAAAACGTGACATGTCGTGATATCGCGACACTAAGGCAAAAACTTAGATTTTTTTTTTTTTTTCTTGATGCAAGATTGCTCTTCTGCCATCGGATGCTCCTACATCAGACACCCAGGGTAGATTGAGAAGTGTCCACTTCTGTACTGTTGGAGGAAGACCCAGGCGGTTGACCTCTAATTTTGACAACCAAGTTGCATCTTTGATAGGTTTGCCCTTCCACTTGACCAAATATTTATAATACTGCCTGTTCCTGGTACTTCTACCTGCTCGAGTGTCTAATATTTCCTCGATCTCGTCGACTGCTAAAGTAGATGTTGGAATACTCCATAATTTTGTACTTGGTGTCTCGCTACTGTCTCCTTCATGATACTCTACCAAATCTGCAATGTTAAAAATAGGTGATATGTTAAGGCCACTTGGCAATTCCACTTCATATGCATTGCCAGAATCTTGTTTTGCCATAATTCGGCATGGTCCAAACTTCTTCATATTAAGCTTGTTATAGGTTTTAGCAGGAAACCTCTCTTTTCTCAAACGAACCATGAGTTCATCACCCACTGCAAATTCCTTAGACCGTCGCTTCTGGTCTGCCTTTGTTTTATATTGGTTGTTCATGGTAGTAATGTGCTTCTTCATTTCTTCATGCACACTCTTCAGATGCTCTGCAAAGTCCTTAGCCTCGGCACTGCACCTATCCCCTGTATCCATCTTCCTCAACTCAAAAACACCCCTTGGACTACTCCCATATATTATCTAAAATGGAGATTTGTTAGTACTCCTGTTGACATAATTTTTGTATGCGAATTCTACCTATGGCAAAACCAAATCCCATCTCGTGGGTTTATCTCCTATCAAGCATCTCAATAGATTTCCTAGACTCCTATTCACCACCTCCATTTGGCCATCAGTCTGTGGGTGGTATGCAGAACTGAATTTCAAATCTGTCCTCAATTTCTTCCACAAAGTCCTCCACAAATGCCCAACAAAATTGGTATCTCTTTCAGAAATGATACTCTTTGGTAGACCATGAAGTCATACCACCTATTTGAAAAATAAACCTACAATGTGAACCGCATCACTAGTTTTCTGGTAGGGGATAAAATGTGCCATCTTCAAAAACCTGTCAACCACCACAAATATGGAATCATTTCCCCACTATGTCCTTGGTAGACCAAGAACGAAATCCATACTGACGTCCTCCCATGGTCTCTCTAGTATAGGTAATGGCTGATATAATCCAGTGTTCTGGCTCACACCTTTCACCATCTGGCATACTCCACAACTTTGTACAAACCTCTTCACATCTTGCTGCAGTTGCGGCCAATAGTAGTTCTCACTAACCAGGGCAGTGGTCTTGTCCCGACCAAAATGCCCAGCCAACCCTCCACTGTGTTTCTCCTTGACTAGATTTTCCCTCATTGAACTCCTTGGAATGCATAATTGAATTTCTCTAAATAACATTCCATATTGGATCAAAAAATCCAACCACTTGGTCCTGTCCAAAGTGACAGGTGCCAAGCAAGCCTTCCAGGCTTCTACAAAATTAGGATCTTCAGGGTACAAACCCTTCAGTTCATCAAATCCTACCACTTCCACCTTCATTTATATCAACAAACACTACCTTCTACTTAAGGCATCTGCAACTTTGTTTGATTTTTTTCTCCTATGTTTCAACACAAAGGTATAACTCTGTAGGAACTCAACCCATTTCAGGTGCCTCTGATTTAGTTTCCCTTGGCTATTGATATACTGCAAGGCCTGATGATCAGTATACAGAACAAACTCTTTTGGCAGCAAGTAATGCCGCCACTTCTTTAGAGCCTAAACTATAGCATAAAACTCTTGATCATAAACTGAATACTTCTTCCTAGCATCATTGAGTTTCTCACTAAAGTAAGCAACAGGTTTACCTTCTTGACTCAAAACAACTCCTATGGCACTACCACTAGCATCACAATCTACCTGGAATGCCTTATTAAAATTTGGAAGTGCCAAAACAGGTTACTCTGTAACCTTCTTCTTCATAATACCAAAACTCCTATCTACTCCTAAGGTCCACTTGAATTCTTTCTTATCCCCTCTCATTGTTTCTGTAAGGGGTGCACAAATACTGCTAAAATTTCTAATGAATTTCCTGTAAAAACTTGCTAGGCCATGGAATGATCTTACCTCAGTCATGCTTCTCGGAGTAGGTCATTCAATGATAGCTCTCACCTTTTTTGGGTCCATATTTAGACCTTCGGCTGAGATGACAAATCATAGGTACACTAACTCTTTCTTCATGAAATTACACTTCTTCAGATTTATTAACAACTGCTCCTCCCGCAGCTTCTCAAAAACCCTTCTGACCTGCATCAGATGCTCTTCCAGGGTTCTACTAAATATTAAAATATCATCCAAATAGACAATGATGAATTTGCCTAAAAATTATTTCAATACCTCATTCATCAACCGCATGAATGTGCTTGGTGCATTGGTTAGCCCAAATGGCATGACCAACCATTCATACAAACCTTCTCTGGTCTTGAAGGTTGTATTCCATTCATCTCCTTCTCTGACATGAATATGATGATAACCACTCTTCAGATCAATCTTTGTGAAGTACTTGGCTCCACTCAAACAGTCCATAATGTCATCCATCCTTGGCAATGGAAATCTGTACTTTATGGTGATCTTGTTAATGGCTCGAGAGTCTGTACACATTCTCCATTCTCCATATTTCTTTGGTTTTAGTACTACAGGTACTGCACATGGGCTCAAGCTCTCCCGAATCAGTCCCTTTTTTAGCAACTCTTGGACTTGCCTGTTCAGCTCTTCAGTTTTGGTAGGAATCATTCTATGTGCTGCCTTATTGGGTAAACTAGATCCCGGTATCAAATCTATATGGTGACTAATCTTCCTTACTAGTGGTAAACCTTCAGGCACATTCTCAGATACAATGTCTGGGAATTCTTCTAACAACCCTAAGACTTCTATAGGGGTATCCTTGCATTCTTCCTTCCTAACTCTAGGAATTAATGCATAGCATATATGCTCATGCTTTAAACTATCCAAAAATCTTCCCCCTTCAACTAAACAGATTCTAGCGCTGCTACATACCTTTTCACCTGCCTCCTGCAAGGGCTTCAACTTATGGCGCACTCCATTATTTTTCACTGAGTAAGTGTTGGCGCTACCATCATGCACTGCACATCGATCAAAATATCAAGGCCTTCCCAACAGCAAATGGCAAGCATCCATAGTCAAAATTTCATACAAGACCTCATCACAATACTTCCCAATATTAAATTTCATCGAACATTTCTCACTGACCAAGGACCTATGGTCCTTCTGTAACCACACAATCTGATATGGATGCGGGTGTGCCATTCTCTTTAACTGTAACTTGGTAACCATTTATTTTGAGACCAAGTTATCAATACTGCCATTATCTACAATGATGTTATAGACCTTACCTGGGCTTCTACACCTTGTGTAGAACAAGCTCCTTCTCTAGTCTGATCCTTTCTCCTCATTCAATAGGGTCCTCCTTGTAACCATAACTTCTCCTCCCTCTGCCTCCTTAGAATGTTCTGATTCAGCACCTTCATCGGCTACAACAGCTCTAGCAGGAACCCTATGTCTCTCATTTGTCCCTTCTCAATGTTGTGGACACTCGTATGCTCGATGTCCTTATTTGCCACAGTGGAAACAGGTTCCATGAAATCCTCCCCTTCCAAATCCATGTCCAGATCTACCTCAGCCCCTTGGGTAACCATTGTTCTGATTACGGGGTTGGTAGGTGTCCCTATCTTCTTGATCTTGGGTATTACTAGTTTCACCAGATTTCTTCTGATCCTTATATCTTTCTCCACTAGTCCTTCCACTAGTTCTTCCCCCACGGCCTCTTCCTCTTTGATTTCCCTCAAATTATTTGTTCAGCTTCTCTTCGACTTTGAGGGAAAACTGGTAAGCATACTCAATGGTATTCATCCTAACCAGAATCAATTCTTCTTGAATACTGATTCTCAACCCATTGATGTAATGGGCCACCTTCTCCTTGTTAGCCTCTGCATGGCCAGTTATGATTGAGATCAGGTAGAACTCCTCTGTATATTCTTTGACAGATCTGTTTGACTGTCTCAAACTCTGCATTCTTCTCAACAGATTCAATTCGTAATCTACAAGAATGAACTGTCTCTTCAACTTTTCTACCATTCGATCCCATCTGGTTATCTTTTCCTTTCCTCCTCTATTTCTTTCTAGCTACACTTCTTTCCACCATATGCAAGCATGGCCTTTCAACTTTGTTTTTGCAAAATTGATCCGATCTAGATCTACAATCTCTTCATACTCAAAATATTCCTCCATATCATTGATCTAGTCAATTAACTCCTCTAAATTGAGACTCCCAGAATACGTGGAGACCTCAAACTTTGCCTTCTTCCCGATCCGAGATATGGCCTTAATTAATCTAGCTTCTGTAGGATCCGTTGCTTCTTCTTCAACCGATGGATCATCAACCTCCCAAGCTTCCTCTTCACTATGGTATTCTCTCCTTGGTTCAACTCCTCTTCGTAATTCCTCTTGCAGGGATTACACTTGCATCTATAAGGCTCTAAAATCTTCTTCAGGTACCACATTCCTTCCACCACCATGGTTTCTTTGTGGAGGCATTCTTCCTCACTCTCTTCTCACAATCCTTCCACATATCCTAGTGCAAACTGCCTCACTTTCGACGATCTGCTCACACACTTAGGAACTCCCGCTCTGATACCACTTGATGAAGATCCACAAATAACTCACAACAGATTCTTAAATTTCATTCATTATAGTTGGAATGGATTTACAATATTGGCAGCAGTCTGCCTTTTAAAACTCCTTCACTCTAGGAGTTAGTTATTTTCTTTCCTCTTACTGCATCTTCCGCCCAGGAAGGATAACAGTCTAAACTGGTCCAGAACTACCCTCTTGCCTTCACGTCTGCAACTATGGCTTAGCCGTTCTCCAACCCCTTGTGCATGCCTTCGCTTCTCCTTTTAAAATCTTTGGCATGACTCTCTGTCTCCATTTTTTTATGCTTCCATTTCATCTCCTGTGCCTCTTCATTGTTCTGGCTTTTGAAACATTTTGACTCTTCATCTTTGTCTACTTTCACTGCACCTTGGTGCCACGTGCTTGTCCAGTGCTGCCACTGTAGACTCTATCCACCTGTCAACCATTGATGGCTTTTGGTATACCACCGCTCGACTGTTTCCTATGTAATGGCTCCTGTAACCGCCTGCGCTTTATTTTCTTTTGTTTGGTCATGAAAATGTGACATGTCACAATATCGCGACACTTTCGGCTTCCCTGCCTTCCAGCCTCTTCAAGTCATGAAAATGCGACATGTCACGATATCGTGACACCTTTGGATTCTCTGCCTTCCTGTCCTCTTTGAGTCACGAAAATGCGACATGTCGCGATATCGTGACACTTTTGGCTCCTCTACCTTCCTGCTTTCCTCGAGTCGCGAAAATGCAACATGTCATGATATCGTGACACTTTTGGCTCCTCTACCTTCCTACTTTCCTCGAGTCATGAAAATGCGACATGTCGTGATATCGCGACACTTTTGGCTCCTCTGCCTTCCTACTTTCCTCGAGTCACAAAAATGTGACATGTCACGATATCACGACACTTTTGGCTTCTCTGCCTTCCTGTCCTATTTGGGTCGTGAAAATGCGACATGTCGTGATATCGCGACACTTTTGGCTTCTCTGCATTCCTGTCCTGTTCGGGTCATGAAAATGTGACATGTCACGATATCGCGACACTTCTCCCTTGCACCTTCTGTCATCCTCTTGTCATGAAAATGCGACATGTCACGATATTGTGACACTTTTTCTCCTTTGCGTCTTCTCTCGTCCATGGGTCACGAAAATGCGACATGTCACGATATCGCGACATCTTTCCTTTCTGCCTCCTCCTCACCTTTTGTGTCACAAAATCGTGACATGTCACGATATCATGACATCTTGGCTCTACTTTCACTCTATCAGCTTTGGGTCGCGAAAACACGACATGTCACGATATCGTGATAGTTTCCTTCCTTGCTTTCTTTCTGCTCCTTCGGTCGTGATTTCGTGACATGTCACGAAATCGTGACATCTTTGCTCCGTGCTTTCTCTCTCCTTTCTGAGTCACAAAAATGTGACATGTCGCGATATCGCGACACTTTTTCCTGTCGCGATATCATGACACTTTTGCTTCGTGCCTTCTCTCTCCTTTCTGAGTCACGAAAACGTGACATGTCGCAATATCGTGACACTTTTTCCTGTCACGATATCGCGACACCAAGGCAAACACTTAGAATTTTTTTTTTTTGATGCAAGATTGCTCTTCTACCACCGGATGCTCCTACATCATGTTAGACCTTCTAAATATCCTATATCATGACAGAAAATTGATGAAGTCTATAGATAACATACGCTAGTGTTTTAGAAGCTCCATGGACATGGAAGTGAATTATTCCCACATGTAACAAAATACCAAAGGTCAAGTATACTAAAATTGGATCACATGGAGGAGTGAAATTGGTAAACACCTTTTTACATCTAAACTCCCAAATATTCTTGAAAAGGATGAGTCTACATAGAGCAATGATCTTGCTAGGAAAAACCAAGCAGATAAAGCTTTCAAGATCTAGTGAAAGAGGGGAATAACCAAGTGTAGAAGACACCCAAAAACTATTTAGGCATGTCACAAAACCAAAAAAAGTAAAACGAATTTTTGAAGCATCAAAATAATTGCATTGAGGGAAAATTTGTAAAATCAAAGCCAGACTTTCATAAGTTGAAAATTGTTTATGCAAAATACTCCATCAATGAAGCTGAGGTTTGGATTGAACAGAAAATTTCTAAATTTAAGTAGTAAGAGACTACCATTAGGCATTGGTAAATTTTACTTACCACTTGACATTAATATTAGAGTCCAATGATAAAGGACACACAAGATTTTTGTATATCCAAATAGATTTAATGGAATAAATTCTATGGTCACTAAGCCATCTCCAGTCAATCCATATATTTTAGGAAATTATTCCCAAATTTATAAGGACCTCACAAGGAATGAAATTCATAACTAAGCCATAAAAATATTTGAACCAGGATGGAAGGAAACAATAATTATGGATCTAGTTCTAGGTAAGAATTGAGTAGCTACCCAAATCCTAAATATATCTTAATATATTTATACCTTTCATTAGAAATGCTAGTCCTAAAATATCATTGCACTAAGATAAAGGTTTATAATTATGGAGGATAATTTTATTCCACCAAATATTCTTTAGACTTATGCTTAGACCATGTCTTAAGGAGTCATACTTTCAAGCTAATAAATGAGAAACTAATTACAAAGCTTTCCAATTACAGGTAAGAAGATTAAATCCTTTAACCATAAAGTATGTAACATTAAGAACCTTATCATACCATGGGATTTATTTCCATTTACCTTTGTGAGTATCTTGGGAGATTCTATAACAAAACAAGTGTTTCCAATTTTTCTCTAGTCTTGGCTCTAAAAACCCATTCTATAGTCAAACTTTTGCTCTAGATAAAAGGATCAATAATACCCAGACCTTTGAAAGCCTTCGATTGAGTATAAAGTTTCCATGATATGGTTTTCATTCCCACATCCCCATCCTAATTAGTCCATAAAAAGTTATGAATGGCCTAAGTTAATTTGTTATATGTTTCCTTGGAGTCCATCTAGTAAGAGAAGTAGTAAATATGAGAGGTTTCCATAACTTTATTCACAACTTCAATTCTTCCTACTAAGGAAAGAAATTGAGTTGGCCAATCATTGAATTTATTTTGAAGTCTTTTCATAACCTAGTTCCACATATATTTAGGATAAATATTAATCCCAAAGGGGATTCCTAAGTAATGAATAATTATTCCATGAGGGATGATCTTCCACTCATTTGAGGAGTTAAATCCAATAGGTGTGGGAGGAGTACATAATACTTATATTTTAGAGTGGTTGATATGAAGACCAAAGACATCACAAAATAATTATACAATCTCTTTAAGCATTTCCACCTCTTGTTGGGTATTTTAAAGAAAAATAAGGGAATCATTAGCAAAAATATGAGCTAATAGCATGTTTATCCCTAGGAATATTAATACACTAAATGAAGCCAGCAAAATATGTCATGTGAAGAATATAACCAAGAGCATCGACATTCAAAACATACAAAAAGAGAGCAAGAGGAAAAACCTATATAATCGACCATTGTAAAGAGGAGGGGAATAGAGATTCTTTAACCTGAATAGAGTTTGAAGCATCACCAAAGAGCATACCAATTTTATTATATAATTTTGTACCGAAACCACATCAAGATAGCATAGAGAGAAGGCATATGATTCTAACTTAACCAAGAAGGAATATTGACTGTAGTTGATATCCCATTGTATTGTTTCTCAAGCCATCATAATATTATCTAGTGTATGATGACCTTTAAGAAAAGTAGATTGTTCTAGGTGAACAATAGCTTGAGCTACAAATTTTATTTTTAAATCCATAGATTTAGCTATGATCTTGTATGAAACATTGAGGAGGGTAATATGTCTCTAATTGGATATTTGATTGATTCATACATTTAGAAATTAGTTTTATTAACCCTACATTGATATTATATTAGAGGGATTTGTTCTAGACAACTTATAGGTATACAAAAATCTAAGGAAAGGATATCCCATATTTTTTATAAAATTCCATTGGAAGACCATACAAACTAGGATATTTATCATTATTCATAGAAAAAAGAGAATTTTGTATATTATTAATAGAAGGAGAGTATATTAAATATGATTCTAAATGATAGGATAAACTAGGGAGGGAATGTTTTCTTGATCATATTCCATCAAGAAAAGTTGGATGTCATCCCTTGGATCTACTATAAAATCTAGGAGAAGTGGTTTACAAAAATATCCATGATCTCACTAGAGGTGAAAAGAGAATGACTTGAAGGGTCCTCCAACTCAATAATCATTTTTTAAATATTCGTATGCTTGAGGTAGTTAGAAAAAATTTTAGTTCCATTGTTACCATGGGATATATAATTGAGATGAGATCTAACATGTGCCCCTCTAGTATGGTAAGACTCATAAAATCTCACCTAATTTTTCGCATTATCTAGATCACATTGGGCAATAGTGTTAGTGGGGTCTTTCATAAGCATGAAATGAATATGAGAGATGTATTTATGAAGGAAGCTATATTTAATATTATTCCTCCTAGAAACAAAGTGCCAATACCATCTAAGGGAAGAAACAATATTGAAAATAGTTTTTTTAGAACATTTGGTCCAACCAGTATTACTAGTTGGTCTAGGAAATCTATTATAGACATGTACGAGGTGGCATCAGGTAGGGCTATCAAGGTCGAAAATATTTAATTTGAATATAATTGGAACAAAATAAAGGTATATAGATAATTCTTGATAGAAGATAAGCTATGAAGGTCATCAAATAGAGTTATATGAGAAAGGACATGAACCTGCTCGTGGATAAAGAATTTATCTAGAAAATAATTACTAAAATGAAATATCTAGATGAACAAGCTTCCTAGTAGAATATTGATGATAATTGGATCACGTACACCAATTATCTCTATGAGAGGATACTTTACCAAATATAGGATCATGCACACCTAAATGGTTGTGATAAAACAACTAGTTGCAAAATTTTGTAGTAGAAAGGGGTTTGCTACCACCCTATCTTTTGCCACTAGTATTTTCAATCACATTAAAGAAACCTCAAAGGATGCATTATATAGGGAGGAAAAAAATAGGTAACCATTTCCATAGGTCTATACGAATATGATAGTCATTAGGAGCATAGATACAAAAAATCAATTTGTACAATACGTAGTTGTTGCCCTTTAATGAAAATAAATTCTAGTCTCTAGTTCATGAGAACGAGCAATATACAAATCACCCTCATGAGTTTAAATATTCTATCTTGGAATTTTAGGGGATGTCCCTCCCTTACTGTAAGTTTCAAGTTTAAAAAGTTGTAGTAGAGAATCATATTTCTATTTTCTTCAAGAATTGAAAGTCACTAGTCAGACTGTCACCCATTGTATAGAATTTATTGGTTGAGGATATGCATCTACATTTACTACATATAATGGTAAAGGACATTCTACTTTCTCCATTTCTAGGTCTCTTTGTTATGCTATTCTAGACCATGGTGAAGATCTTGCTCATTGTTGTGTGTGGGTTAGATTGGATCCCAATTAATCAATTTTATGATATAAGGTTAAGATTATAAAGTTATTTTATTATTTTTTATTTCTTTCTATGCCATGCAAATAATGACAACACCATTCATTTGCTCGCATGGTGAAGACAAGTAATAAGAATACCTTTTTGTTACTTGTTTAAGAATATAAATTTTGATAAATAATATTTTATTTTTTCTATGGGCATATAAATGGTGTACAAGTGATGACATTAAGTTTGAGTTGCTTTTTTAGGTATTCAAATTGGGTAAAAATGATATAAGAATATTTAAAGGTAAATTTTTTTAAAATAATTGTAAAATTTTCATGGTTATTTCTTGTTTAATAAATCATGTATATTGACTGAGACATGGTAGTTTAAGCCTTGACATATATTGATTATTATAATAGTACTTTTGCTTACTCTTATTAATCACTATGATGACCATGATACTTTTCAATTTTTTTACATATTATTAAGGACTAAAATATTTATTTTGTGATGGGTCCGAGGGCTTGGTTCAATGGTTGCTTGGTTCAATGGTTAAAATACTTCTGTAGGAGCATGAAGACCAAGGTTCCAATCCCTTAGGCCCCATAGTATCGGTGGGCATGTCGCATCAGTGTAGTCGGCTACGTAAAAGGTTTACCCGATGCAACTAGAGGTTATAGTGGTGACAAGGAGCGAGATTCGAACCCATGAAGAGGTGTAGAAAATTGTAACGAGTTATCAATTCCTCTAGTATAATAAAAAAAAAAATTATTTGTGATGTTTGCAAGAAAAATTCATGATTAAGATCCCATACTTGGAACTACATAACATATTTATGGTGGGCAATTATTTATTGCATGGTACTTATGAAAATTATGGATGACTATAACTTCTTCTTGGATTGTGATAAAATATGGAGTTTATTGTATTAGCTTTGAATAATTTTTTTCTCATATATAAGAGTGTTGATATTTATGTGGTTTTATTTAGTAGTTATCAAGACTATGGTATCTATTTTTGCATGTGGAGAAGACCTTATCATGGTCCTATTTATTGAGAATTTGCATGACCTATTTATGACTATGATTTCCTTATTTAAATTGTATTAGCACTTATATTTTCCATTTTGTTTCACCTCATTCATGGTTTTTCTATTATATTTTAAAGGTCATTGGTGGCCTTAATACTAAGGAAATTTACAAATTTATAATATTCATCATTTTTTGGATTAAAAACATGAATTAGAACATCAATCTATACTTTTTATACTTTTACACATATACAAATTATGGGTGTGTTTTAATTTCTTATCTTGGGATTATATGTAATTATGAATATATATTTTTAAATAAGCTACATGTAGTTCCATTGGGGGACAGTCCTAGCAAATATATATATATATATATATATATAATTATATATATATATATATATATATATATATTATAAACTTAAATTTTAGATGAAAATTGGTTGAAAGAGATTCTATCTCTTAATAAAATTGATATCAATGAGTTAATTGTAGAAACATAGTAGTTTGAAGAAGATGAAGAGTATATTTGATAGAAAGGTAAGATAAGCATGGTCTATTCGACCTAATATATATATTATATATATATATATATATATATATATATATATATATAATATATATATTAGGTCGAATAGACCATACTTATCTTACCTTTCTATCAATATATATATATATATATATATATATATATATAAAAATATATATTAGGTCGAATAGACCATACTTATCTTACCTTTCTATCAAATATATCCTTCATATTCTTCAAACTACTACGTTTCTACAATTAACTCATTGATATCAATTTTATTAAGAGATAGAATCTCTCTCAACCAATTTTCATCTAAAAGTTGAGTTTTTCTAATATGAATAACAAAACCATGATTAGATAAATTATCTAATACCCTAGTTTATGATCTTTATATATGTTAATATTTCCTAGATACTACCTCTAGCAATATTTTATGGGCATAGAAAATAATGCTACTTTTCATCAAATCCCCAAACCCATTTTTCTTGATAACATTAAAAATAATTTAAGGTCCATAAATTAAAATATTATCTACATCCTTTTTCAATTGTAGTATTGATCATTTTAAGAAGTTCCCTAACCCAATCATTGTTGTTAGTTAAAATTCCATATTTTTCTTAATAAGTGAGAAAAAAATTCCGTTCATTATTTTGAAAAGGACTACCTCTACCAATTTTTTTTTATGTCCTCTTGAAGCATCATCAAAATTAATTTTGATGAACTTAACTTTTCTACATTTTCACTTTTACCTTAGGGAAATGCAAAACCTTTGTGTTAACTCCATTGTCATAAATGAATTGGACATAGAGAGTATTGTTGGAGTATTATCATCTTATATCTTGAGATTTTATGAATTAGTATTGCTATTTTCTTTTTCTTTTGGATTGGTTTATGAAAAGAAGATGTCTAGTAAATTATTTCTTGTTAAGGGTAAAAAAATTATATTTGGTAGTTTTTTATGTATGTTGTTTGATGAATTTAGTTCAAGGAGTAAACATCAATTTTAACATTTGTATTTTCATTTGGCTACATTATTGGAATTAAAGAGACCATTACATTTTTGGTACAACCCATAATTGATCCATTTCTTCTCTTATCCCTCATTAAATAACAAAATATCATTATTTATTTTTTTTTAAAAATGACAATTGATGTTACTTTTATTGTTTGATTTATATCCCAAATAATCTAACCAAAGGTAGATAGACGACATGTTTATTTAAAAAGCAAATAAATTTTCTTATTGGAGGAATGCATTTGCATATCTGGGATAGATAATATTGTAGTCTTGGTAATAGGATAAAAATCTTTCTCTTTATAGAATTAGATATCCTAAAGAATAATCATAAATAGGGTTTTCATTTAAAAAAATTGTTCCCATATCATAAATGGATTTGTTTTATAAATAATATTCTTGTTTATCTTACTTTAGTGCAATGATGATTTGATGGTTTCCATGTAATGAATCAAATATTGCATTATAATGTTTAATTTTTTTGATAAATATATATTCTTCTTATCATACCATAAATGGTTGTAATGAAAATTGTTTATGATGTAGAACCTGAAGAAACTTGATCCTTGCATTTTCTTCAATGGTACCTATAAATACAAAATACCCTATTTGGAATAAGGGTGTATTAAAAAAATTTAAGTGAAACATTAATTGATCTTTCTCTATAAGTCAATTGTTTGAATATTTAAAAGGTCAACTATTTTATATGTGCTTAGATGGTCGAATAAAAGTGTTGACCATTTACATTAATTATTTATTCAAAACTATATTTGTATTATATGTGTAGTTACATTATATGTTATATAAAATGTAATATTAAAACCTTGTTCCTCATCATTTTAGCTTAAGTAAAAGTATACATTTATTTCCTAGTACAAAGAGTTGTTTACATTTATTATATAATATCCATCTTTAGCTACTACTAAATATTTCATACTATATCATTTAGATAACATGAGTTAGATTGCTTATACTTAGTGGATATATAAATAAGATTTTTTCACTTATCTTAACCTATTAAAAAATGGATATATCTAATAATCATAAAGTGAATTAAGAAATACCATACCACACTTATTTCATTCAAAATTATTATATATCTAAAAAATGTTTTAATTGTGTAATTACTTTTCCATGGCCTTTTTTTGTACTATCCTTAAAGCACCTTGAACATCATATTTCCACAATATTCAATATGCTTAGTAAGGTATGCACCATGATGCAAATGCATAATAGCTATGATAGCCTCTCATTGATGTAATGCATTATATATACAATAGTAAGGTGGTTATATATTGAAAAATGAATGCAACTAAAACAAATAAAATCAAATATAAAAGAATATTATTTTTAATATTCCTCCCTCATGACATAAATGTTCAATAAAAACAAAAAGAAGAAAATATTCAAATTTCTTAAAGCATTATATGTGCAAGAGAATTTATGAATATGTTTGCATATTAATATTTTACATATCAAAATTAGA
Source organism: Wollemia nobilis (assembly GCA_028583015.1). Classification (NCBI taxonomy): domain Eukaryota; kingdom Viridiplantae; phylum Streptophyta; class Pinopsida; order Araucariales; family Araucariaceae; genus Wollemia; species Wollemia nobilis. Next base: position 29,812 of record JAQPPZ010011134.1, on the reverse strand, counting down.
GCTCTATGTTATGTTGTTAAACATGTTTGTGAATAAAATAGTAATAAACCTCAATGTGCTTGGTATGGTCTTGAAAATATAGGTTTCAAAGAATCTTAAAAACCCATTCATTATCATAGGTTGCTTCTATAAAATTTTCATCCCTAAAAAAATGTGAAACAGTCATATTGGCTTCCATATAGCTCCTCCTCTAGGGTGAGGATCAAGGCATTTACATATAAAATTATGAGCATGGCCTTCCTCCTTACTATTTGAGGTATATGCTTAGATCATATGGACCCTGACAAAGTCCATGCCAAATAATTTTCTCATTAATTTTTATATAATAGTCTCTAGGATATTTTTTTAGTCCATAACGAACAAATTATATAGATTCAAAAGGTGGACATAAATTCTAGTGTAGTTGATATATTTGGGTGCATGTGCAAAGGTTCTTGTCATGAACCTCTCTTGGCAAAATTTTTGTTTGGATGAACTTGTGTCTTGCTATGTTGCTTTATTGATGGAAGGTTTGTCTATTACAAATTTAGCTATGTAAAACACATGTGTTTAATAGGAATTGTGATATGTGCAATTACTAATGGGATGGTGGATAATTTCATGCTTAATGTTCTTGCAAATGAAATCATTATGCTGAAAATGAGACTACTAATGAAATTGTATTATTACAGGAACAAGTTTCTCTCATGATTAAAAGAAAGACTAATCACCAAATGAGATGTAATAAAAGAAAAAGGAAAAATATATTATGTCTATTCTATCATTTATATCGGGCAGTAAGGATGAATGTTATTTAATTACAGTACACACTATAAACCCAATTAAGGAAAATTGGATTGAGTAGACAAAATTGATGTTACATACTAACTCCATTTTGTGAGTGTAGGTAATTAAAGGATTTATTACAATAAGAATGGATAGGTAGATATTGCATTCCCTTATATTTGTTTAAAATAAGGAAAGTATATATATAGATATATATACAAAGAGAGAGAGAGAGAGATCTTGTTAAGCGCAAATGGTTGGTTCTATTTAAGAGTGAATGTATTTTATTATATCCAAATTTTATGGACAAAATATAACTCAAGGGAAGTGCATGAGCTACCGCTTGGTGAAGAGTCAAGTGAACCACCAAGTTGATAATTATGAACCAACCCCCAATGAATCCATAATTCTGGGTTGAACGTAGATTCTGGTGCTTTTCAAATTATGAAGGCATGGACACTCAAGATGGGAGAGGAGCACCATTGGTTGGCTTTGGATTCCTTAGTGATGGGAGTGGAAGGGAAGGTAAGGAATGGTTCCTTTATGATTTTCAAGAAAATACAGATGCAAGGGGGGTGGGAAAAGATGGATTTGGGTCTGTGAAACTCCACATATATTTGCAATGTGAAACTCCACATCTGTTTATAGTGTGAAACTCTAGATTGGTTTTTCGATGTGTGAAACTCCATATTGGTTTTTTAGTGTGTAAAAATTCACATCAGATTCATAGTGTGAAACAACTTGCGAAAGAAAAAGATATTGCTAGTTTGATTATGTAAAATGATTGGCATAAGAGAGAAATATCATTGGTTTAACTTTGTCAAATGACTGGAAGAAGAGAGATATATCACTGGTGTGATTGTGTAGAATAACTAACAGAAGAGAGAGATTTGGTTGAATGTGTGGAAAAATTGGTCTAAAAAGAGGGATATTATTGATTCTCATCATGAGTAACTACTTGTTTATCTAGAGTCACCGATTGGAATAGTGTGCCATCATAGGAGCACCAAAAAACCTTTCAAGGTATTCTATATTATTGATATTAGACTTACTTGCATAAACTATCAACGAACGTATTTGAATACTTAGTGGATACATTGTAGTTTAAAAAAATTAGTTCTACTTGGTTGAATTCAGCTTTGGAAAAAAAATAAAACTTTATTGATTGAATGGATTAGCAAAATTGGCACCCAGATTGATGAGTGTGTTGGGAAGTGAATTAGTCGAATAGCTTAGTTGGAGTGATAAATAAAACTACGTGTTGGTTTTAAGCCAAAGACTTAGCATGTCATAGATTCACTTGTAGGATTTTTCCTTGTGTATGGCCCCATTTTAATGTGTTCTATTGAATGGTATTTTTGAGAATGTACAACTGCTTGGGTGAAGCAGATTTAGATTTGGATTATTTTTAAAGAATGAAAGATCGACTATGGTGACCCAATTATGGCTTTAATGAAGTAGGTAGAGTTTTTAGTATTTCACCATATTGTTAAACCCTAGTAATGGAATGAGTGCGAATAAGCCATAAGGCTTTTCTAGTGAAGGAAAGAGAAAATACGTAGGAGTTTAAATGGTGAATGTAGCATGAATTTTATATATTGTTTCTCTATAAGTTAAGCACTATCAAGGATGTTATTGTATATTTTTCCTATCATTGTAGTATTTGAGGAATGTGAATGCTTGAGCATTCTAAATGGATATGAAGTGATGGTTTCTAAAGTTTGAAACTTGTTGATCCATGATAACGACTTGGCAGGTGCAAGATGTAGTCGATGTCTCTTTGAGACTGTATAGTTTTATTGTAAATCATGCTAGTGTTTTATTGGCTCTTAGAGAGTTAGAGACAATGTGAGGAGAGATTAGAGAATCACCTCTTCACTCTTGGTAAAGGTGAAATTAAATAAATGAGTTGTTAATATTGTTGTATTTTCCAGTAGATGTTAGTTAGGAGTGATGAACTCTATGTTGGAATCAAGACATACTTATTCTATAAAACAAGGATGTTGTGGTTAAATGGATAACCTAGGTTTCATAGGTGTGGGTGGCACACTTGTTATATTGTCCTAGATTTATAGATTTAAATTGCATCCTTGTATATAGAGGAGTTAGTCTTATGTGGAAAATAAGGGAAGATAGATTATCCCTATTATGAAATAAAGACATGAGGCCATGTCTAATTCATTGTAAAGATTTATTATTTTATGGAAATAAAAGGGAAGCATGTTTAAGGCTGGGTTTTCCCTTCAAGGTTTTTCCCAGGGTAAAAATGGAGTATTATGTTCTGCTATGATTTTCATTTATGGTAATGTGATGTATTATGCATATGGTCTATGTGATGATTATAACCATATAAAGAAATAAGTAGGATAGAGCATGATTTGTCATTGATTGGATAGGCTTATGGAAGTAGATAAGGCTTTCATGAAATGGTGGTAATCCTTGTGTGTTATAAATAGTATTGTGATATGGAATGGTTATATTTTTTATTATTTTTATTATGGATGATTAAAATAGAAAATTGTAGATGAATTATGAACTCTTAATGATTTGAGAAAATGTGTACTTGTATGGGAGGCTGATTTACTTGGTATAATGTCATCCATTAATTAATGACTAGAAATTTCATTCTAGTAACTTGCATGGTACAAGAAGTTAATGTGTTAGACTATTACAAATATCCTCATGGATATTTGTGATGGGTGTAGAAATAGATGACTCATACTATGGTGTAGGATAAGCAATATGTAGACACTAAAATTGCATCAATCCGATTATACTACCAAGACGTGCTCTTATCAGTACCATATGGACTCCTTGGGTAATGCTCAGGGGTTAAATAGTGGTCCTTACCACTATTAGAAATTTTTGCCCCACTTTTGGAAATTTTTGGGCCATGCAGCCATGGTCATGCCACCCCAGGACGACCATCAATTCATGGTTGTCCCACCCAGGGATGGGCACCAAAAATCGTCCCTAGGTGGGATGGCCACCAACAACCATCCTTGGAGGGACGACGAAGCCCCTAAACTCTTAAAAAGTCAAGGGTGGGATAAATGACAATAAAATTCTACCATTTATCCTGCCCATTGATTTATGATAGATCGAGGATGCATCAATTTAGTCACAAACCTACAAATTGGAGGCCCGAATTGGAGGTTTTTCCCACCCAATGCATGAAAAAGTTTTGACAAATGGTGGCACTTGCCTCGCACGGCCAAACTTGCCCATTTAACCTTGTTCTCTCTTAAGCTATAAAGCAAAGCCAATCCACCTAATTCAAAGAGAAGTCTTTTACTATATTTCACCACGAAGTGCTGTCGAGATTCAATCCCCTTTTCACTATGTGTTTTCCATTGAAATCTCCATCAATCAAAGGAGGTTTAAAAGTGATCTCAAATACGTAAATCCATTCCAAAACCCACCTATTTTAGTGAATTACATCACCAAATTCAATGAAAAAACCCTTAGGAATAGATTGAACTAGATCCTAGAATAATTGGAGGTAAAATCCATCAGGTTTGGTGGCCCCCACCCTAGGGCCATTAATAGTACCACTTGTAACACCCAGGGATGGCCATGGATTCTACATCTAATTTCATCTATGTTTTAGCATAGATCAATTCTAGAGTAGAATATATGCAATATACTAAGTTTTGGTGCAATTTTTAGTAGTTTTATACCTTCTATTATGTTTTTCTCTTTTCATATTCTCTATTGCATGTTATCTCTATGACTTCATTTCAATATTCATATGCTATTAATGAATTTGACTTATTTGTATGTAGATCCAGGTATTTCAAAATGCAAGGAAGGAGCTATAAGTCCGAATATGGATATATCATTGCAACGATACCAAAAACCTACTCTTAGGATATTCATGAGTGCAAGGAAAGCCTTGGAGCGCATTTGAGTTTTTGAAAGGATTATATCCTTTCGACACCTTGTAATTATTGTATTAATTATAAGCCCTTAATGGGATACATTATAACCATGGATTCTAAAAATCGATTAATATAAATAGGACCCCCATTTATTTTATATATTGTTATCATGTTTACAATTAAATTTCACTTTTGAATGCTTAAATCAATAGGTGCAATTTATTTCCCTTAGCTAGATGTATCATTTTTCTACTCTACAGTGGTGATCATGGTGGGACCCTTGTCCCATTTGATTATTGGTCATTATGGCATGAAACGACCCCTGATTTTATAATTGGAACACCCAGGGGTGGAAACAGTAGTCGTCCCACCCAGGGATGGCCCTCAAATTAGTAGTCATCCCACCAAGGGGTGGCCACCAAATAGGGAGCCTACAACTCAAATTGACAAAAATAGTAGCAAACTTAGGCTTTCAAGATGAGTATCTTGATCTTATTTCACATCCTTGCTATTTAGAGAAAGTTAGATTTAGATTTTATTTATTTTCCTTGTTTGTTTTAAAAGTAGATTTTGCTTTTCATAATCTCAAAAACAAAAAAAATACAAAAAATAGGAAAAGAACCAAGTAAGAATGCATTTGTGTTGTTTTATTGTTTGCAACCTACCTAATGGTTAGGTTGCCATATAGGGCATGCATTTTGTAGGTTCAATAATTTATTCAATACTTCTAAAGTGAAACATTATTTTGCATTTTGTGAAGTCATCATTGAGTGCTCTTTTGTTTTTATTTTTTTTAAGTATAAAATGAATCACACACACCATGTCATATTTGAACATTAGTGAGTTGTAGCTTCATCCCCAACCACTAATAAGGACCAACTACGGTTGGCTTCATATCCACACATTGGATTGCATGATTATTGATATGAACCCTATTTTTTGGTCAAAAATGGCTCCAAGAACCATCTTAGCCATTGAAAATAGCACACATTCCTCTTTAGAGGGTGTATCGCTATCCACAATCAATATGGGTGAGGAATGGTAGGACATGTGCTCCTTGATTGAATATGGGTTTCATATCCATATTTTGGTGGGTATGACTACTTGGGTTTCATCACCAGGTTTAGTCAGTATGAGTATACAGGTGAAATCCTTTTAGCATTGATAATACCATCCAACGAAAGGAAAACATGTGAAAAGAGATCTCTTTGCAAACAATAAATAGAAAACATACCAAATAGTTTTAGTGAACACATATAAAATCTTTAAAAGAGATAAATACTTGTATTATTGTGTGTTTCCATTCTTGTATGTTGCATCATTAAAATTTGTAAAAGAGATAATCATGTAGGGTTTTGGAACAAAGTAGCTATGGTATGCACCTATAGATAAGCCCATTCAAGGGATGATGTTGCGAAGAGTAGCAACGGAGACATAGATCATCTTCGATTTGACCCTAAGGACCTCCTTAGTGGTCTCCTACTTGCTTAAGCCCTAGAATTTCAAATCAATAACCTAACCTACAAGGGACCCCTATGCGGGACACCTCTATAGGTCTTAGTTCTAATCAAGGAATATGCTTTCTAGATATAGACATTTTACACGTCTTCTTTAAGAACACAAGCTTATACTAAGAGGGGGGTAAATAGTATAAGATAAAACTTTTTACTTTTCAATCCAAATTATAACAACAATAATATCAAGGTATTAAATAATGCATAAATAATCACACACATGAGAGACATGGTTTTAAAGTGGTTCACCCAATGTGGGTTACATCCACGGAGAAAATATTTCTTATAAATTTTCTCAAAAAATATTGGGAACCAAATCCCTATTACAAATTTTATGGACCTCTGTCCAAAGGAGACACCAATCCCCTATGCTCAAGTTTGTGGACCTCTATCTATAGGAGAAATCTATCCCCACTATTATGGTTTACTCCAAATTTTACTCTCAACTCTGCTAAAATATAATCAAGTCTTATCAACCACCTATACTAATATGTCTCACACCTGCTCACAAGTCTATCTCAAACCTGCTCATAAATCCTGCATAAGTCTACCTCTAGCTTGCTCACATACCCTACTTAGAACTGCTTACAAGCCTTCTCAAAAGCCCTATTCAAAACAGCTCACAATCTTACTCTAATTTGCTCACTGTCTCTGCTCAAATCTGCTCTAACACATGCTCAAAATTGTTCATAAAACATGCTCAACACTGCTCATAATACTTGCTTCATAAAACTGATTTCTTAAAACTTGCTCATCCACATTCAATGTCACTCAAACCAATGCCAAAAGAAAACTTCACAACTTCATTCAAACAATGAATGCACAATTTGTTCTTAAAAACCCTAACACAAGTGTTTCCAATTTCACCAATCAATAATGCACAATTTGTTTCACAAACCCTAGCTCAAATATTTCAAAAAATGCACATATGTAATCCTTATTTCTCCACCTTATACTTCAGAAATATTTTGCTTAACCAAACACCTTAGAGAAGGAATGATATCACCATACCTCTTAATTTTATTTGATGAAGATGTGCCCTCAAAACCTGTTTCAAAATAAATTTCCTTTTTGCCACTTCAAGAGGTTAGCCAATCTTATTTTCAAAACAATCACAAAACCTTTCCTCAAAGATGTGCTCAAAAATACTTTATAATTTCTCTTTAGTCTTGTAAAGATAAAGCTTTAAATTTTAAGACTAAAACCTCAAACTTATCTTTTCTAAGGTGTGCCAAAATACATAATATCAATAGACTTAAATTACACCTTATTTCTCCTTTCTAAAGTGCCAAGACAATATATCAACAATACCAAATACAAATTAATTAAACACTAATTACACCTTATTACTCCTCACTTTTGCATATAAAAAATAACACCTTAAAAGATTGCAATTTCCTTTTTTTTTTTTTCTTCTAAAAAAATTTCAAAATAAAAACACTTATTGCCCTTATGACTCCCTAAGTCAAATAGTGTGCACAATGACCAAACATGACTTATGCCTCCTAAATGATTTAACTTTAGATAAAAAATATTAATTTGTGTACTTACAAAAACCGCCATAGGTGAGAATCGACCTCGACATATCATTCCTACCTACACTTTGGCACCACTTGGGTTGACGCTAGGCCAACTACCCGCATGGGAATGTATATGCATGATTTATCTTTTAAAACTTTAGATGAATCCTATCTTTCAAAAAAACATGAAAAATATCACTACCGAGTTTCGATGCTAAGACCTCCTGGTTGCCCTACATCTTAGCACTGCCTAGACTACCGCTAGGCCAGTTGTTCACTTGAGAACCAATACCCATGATATTATTCTTATTTGCACCGTCCTTTCTCCTTTGAAAATTTTCCTTCTCTCTTATCTGTTTTTCACACTTGCACATGAGGGAGATCGATTTTCCTTGATCGAAAAACCTTGCAAAGTGAATGATTTTTAATTCATATTTATATGGATTTCACCTCCTTTCTTTATGTCGGTTCTTATATTAAATTTTCATTTGAAACCTTCGAACACGTTGGCACCAAACCCATATTGAGTTTAAATTATAATATAAAAATATTATAATAGACTTTTTAACTTCCCTTGCAATACTTGAACCTTTGTCTTCAAACCTTTTGTCCCAAATATTATAATATTATAATATTATATCTTTTAAGCCTTAGTCACTTGTGATTTAAACTTGCTTTATTTTTTAACCATGGTCTTAAACTTGGGTCTTCAAACATTTTTAAACTTGGGCCTTCAAACCTTTTATTCAATTACTTAGAACTTTGTCCCAAGTGCTTTGAGATGAACCTTGCCTTACCTTATTTTGATATCAACCTTTTGATATCAATGACTATGCACCTTTGACATCAATGACAACTCATTATGCTTAATATTTCCAACAATATCCCTCATTTTCATTGATGGCAAACCTTTCTAAAAATTCCTTTTACAACCATTGAATTCCAAATCTTCTCCCCCTAAGAAGCTGCTTCCCCTTAATGATTTATCTCCCCCTTACTGAAACTCTCCCCATTTGAAATCAATGGCAAAGGGACTCCGTTGGGGCTAAACAATAAGACTCTTAGCTCAACCCCCTCCCCACCTCCTCTCCTTGAGGTGATCAAGTTTGGGATGGGAGTAAGACTACTCCCAACTTTCCTCTAAGATACTCAAAAGTTTCCTTTGGAAGTGGCTTAGTAAATATGTCTACAATTTGTTCCTTTGTAGTAACATATTCCAATTTGACTTGCTTATCCATCACCTACTCTCTCAAAAAATGATATTTTATTGGAATGTGCTTGGTCCTTGAATGCATCATTGGATTCTTTGAAATATTTATGGCACTTGTATTATCACATAGTATGGAGATGGGATGATCATGCTCTATTTTAAAATCTATTAAAGTTTGCTTCATCCATAACACTTGTGTACAAAAAGCAACTACTACAATGTACTCTACCTCTATTGTGGATAAGGACATCGATGCTTATTTCTTGCTTAGCCAAGAGACTAAACAATCTCCAAGAAAGAATGCTCCTCCACTTGTTCTCTTCTTATCATCAATATTGCTTTCCCAATCTGCATCTGTATATGTTGTGAGAGTGAAGTTGTTACTTCTGGGATACCAAATTCCAAATTCCATAGTTCCTTTTAGATACCCGAGGATTCTCTTTACTACATGTACATATGTTTCCTTTGGTGCTGCTTGAAATCTTACCACTAGTCCCACTACCTACATTATATTTGGTCTTGTAGATGTGACATATAGTAAGCTACCAATCATGGATCTCTACAATATATGATTTTTCTCAGGAGATTCATTATATTTACTCAACTTGCATCCTGTAACCATGGGGGTACTTGCAATCCTCTAATTTGAATTTTCTCAACATTTATTTTATATACTTGGTTTTTGAGAGAAATATAGCTTTTTCTAATTATGAAATCTATAATCCAAGGAAGAAGGAAAACTCACCAAGAATTGACATTTCAAATTTATTTTGCATACACTTTGTAAATTTTTGACACATCTTATCATTACTACCTCCAAAAATGATATCATCCACATAGACCACCATAATCAACAAGTCATTTCCTTCATTTTTGATGTATAAATTATTGTCTACTATTCCTTTTTTGAAACCTTTTTCTTGAAGATACTTATCCATACTTGAATACCAAGCCCTAGGGGCTTGCTTTAGTACATAAAGAGCCTTATTTAATTTGCATACATAATATCGATTATCTATCAGGTTGAACCCCTCAGGTTGCTCAATGTAGACCTCTTCTTCTAAGAAGCCATTGAGAAAAGTTGATTTTACATCCATTTGATATACTTTGAAGTTTTTAAAACTTGAGAAAGCTAAAAATATCCTTATGGCCTCAAGTCATGCAACAAGAGCAAATGTTTCATCAAAATCAATCCCTTCAACTTGTGCATAGCCTTTGCATACCAATATTGCCTTGTTTCTGACTATTGATCATCTTCATTTAAAGTATTTCTGTAAATCGATTCAGTGCCAATTATATTCTTGTCTTTTGATCGTGGGACAAGTTTCCAAGTCTCATTTTTTCTATTTGATACAAATCCACATCCATTGCCTTGGCCCAAAATTTATCTTCCCTTGCCCCATTGAAATCCTTAGGCTCAATTTTAGATAGCAAATAAAGATTTGCATGTTCACTTGTTCCTATTATCTTCCTCCTTGTTTGTATTTCATCTAGATTTCCAATAATCAAATATCTTGGATGATTCTTTTGCACATACCTAGATGATTCTTTGTGCTTCATCTTCTTCTGATTCTTCACCTATTTTTTTGCAACTTTCTTCTTCTTGATATACAATTTCTTGAGTTGGTTCTTTTGACCCTATTTGTTCATCAACTATCACATTTTTACTTTCCATAATTGTATGTGTCCTTTTATTATAGCATTTATAGGCTTTGCTCTTAGTGGAATAGCCAAGGAAGATACCCTCATTGCACCTTGAATCAAACTTACCCAAATTTTTCTCTTCCCATCTAATGTAGCATTTGCTTCCAAAAACTCTGAAATACTTCACAATAGATGGTCTTCCCTTCCAAATATCATATGGATTTTTGTGATGATTTATTATTACTTGAGATCTATTGATGATATAGATGGTTGTATGAACTGCTTCTCTCCAAAAACCATCTGAAATATTGGACTCATTTAGCATAGATCTAGCCATATTCTCAATAGTTCTATTTTTCCTTTCAACTACTCCATTTTGTTGTGGAGTCCTTGTTATTGAGTATTCTATTTTGATTCCATGTTGTTCATAGAATTCTATGAATTCACCTAAATTAAATTCTCCTCCTCTATCTGATCTTAGAAACTTGATCTTTTTACTTGTTTTATTTTCTACTAGAACTTTGAATTCTTGGAATTTCTCAAAGGCTTATGATTTTTCTTTTAAGAATGCCACCCAAGTCATTCTGGAGAAATCATCTATAAATAGCATGAAGTAGCTTTCACCTTTTAAAATATTTGTCCTTGTAGGACCACATAGATCAGTGTGAACTAGTTTCAATGGTTTGGATGAAGAAAATTATTTTGACTTAAAACTTGTTCTTTTTTCTTGCCATGCTGACATTGTGCACAAATTGTGCTTTGTGGTATTTTATCCTAGGTAAATCTCTGACTGCCTATTTTTTTCTTATTTTCACTATGTTTTAAAAGTTCAGATGACCCATTCTTCTATGCCATAACCAACTCTCATCCTCTTGTGATAAGAAACATTTTTCTCCCTTAATTTCACTCAACATGTAGAGATTGTTTGTAGTTCTACTGGCATCTGCAATAAGCTTTCTTGTCTTGGATTTTCTGATCTCACATCTATTTGGATGAAAGGTGACTGTGTTCCCTTAATCACAAATTTGAATTACACTTAGTAAATTGTGCTTCAATCCCTTAACATACAATACATTTTCTATCTTTTATTTTCCATTATCTAAACTCAAAGTCCCTTTTCCAACAATTTTTACTAAAGCATTATCACCAAATTTTATTGATCCTCCATTGATTTATTTAAGTGAAAGAAATTTACTTTTGTCACCTGTCATATGACTTGAAAAACCACTATCAACAAACCATTGATTTCTCTTATCTTGTGCATGAAGAGCTATTTGTACCAACATTAACTTTCCCTTTTCTTGTTCCTCACTCTTATTTCAAACTTTTGAGGTTGTATTCTTTTGAACCTTTTGATCCTCTTTTTTCTTGATTCAAGAAATACTATTTTACACCCTTTGGCCTTGTGCCCAAAGTTATTCAATTTGTAACAGATGATATTGTTATCCATGAGAGGTGCAAATGAATTGAAATTTCCATCAATATTATTTCTCACATGGACCATGCAATGTATAACTCTATGACCATATTTATTACACGAAAAGCAATAACCATGGAAGAAATTTTGTAACTTGTTAGATTGCCTTGAATGATATGGTCGCATGATTCTTCCTTTGATGCTTTTGTAATTGAATTTTGTCCATGATGTCTCTTTGTTTTCCTCTTCCTCAATACTTTTTCCTTTCAATATATCAACATAGGTCATGGGCTCTTATTTCTTTGATATCTTTGTTCCTTTGGAGCTTGACTCCTCTTTCTATTTTCCTAACCTTATATTTTGTTGTAACTTATCCTTAGACTTTTCAACTCCCTTTCTTAGAGAGAAAATTTCAAGTTCCAATATTTCACATTCTAACTCTTTTGCCTTTAACTGTTCAGCCATACATTTTTCAATTTTCTTTTCCTCTTCAACCTTCACCTTTAAGTCTATGAGATCTTGTAGAAGCTTTGTCTTTGTTTCCTCATCCTTTTTAATTTGAGCCTTCAAATTTGAATTCTTCTCTCTAATTATTTTCAAATTTCCAAGAGCAGCAATAAGTTCCTCTTTCATGTAAATCATGGCTTCTTATCCTTCTTTTGTGTTCCTGTGTGTTCTTGTAGGATCTTCCTTAAAACTTTTAGGCTTTTCACAAAGGAACTCGCTCTGATACCAATTGAAGAACACAAGCTTATACTAAGAGGGGGGTGAACAATATAAGATAAAACTTTTTACTTTTCAATCCAAATGATAACAAAAATAATATCAAGGCAATAAATAATGCACAAATAATCACACACATGAGAGATATGGTTTTAACATGGTTCACCCAATTTGGGTTACGTCCATGGAGAAAATATCTCTTATAAATTTTCTCAACAAATCTTGGGAACCAAATCCCTATTACAAAATTTATGGATGTCTTTCCAAAGGAGACATCAACTCCCTATGCTCAAGTTTATGGACATCTATCCATAGGATAACTCTATCTCAACTACTCTGGTTTACTCCAAATTTTACTCTCAACTCTGATCAAATCTACTCAAGTTTGCTCAACTACCTATACTAATCTATCTCAAACCTGCTCACAAATCCTACATAATTCTACCTCTATCCTACTCACATACCCTACTTAGAACTTCTTACAAGCCTTCTCAAAAGCCCTATTCAAAATAACTCACAATCCTGCTCTAATCTGCTCACTATCTCTGCTCAACTCTACTCTAACACATGCTCAAAATTGTTCATAACACATGCTCAACACTGCTCATAATACTTGCTTCATAAAACTGATTTCTTAACACTTTCTCATCCACATTCAATGTCACTCAAACCAATACCAAAAGAAAACTTCACAACTTCATTCAAACAACAAAAGCACAATTTGTTCTTAAAAACCCTAACACAAGTGTTTCCAATTTCACCAATCAATAATGCACGATTTGTTTCACAAATCCTAGCTCAAATATTTCCAACAATTCACATATGTAATCCTTATTTCTCCACCTTATAATTCAGAAATATTTTGCTCAACCAAACACCTTAGAGAAGGAATGATATCACCATACCTCTTAATTTTCTTTGATGAAGATGTGCCCTCAAAACCTGTTTCAAAATAAATTTCATTTTTTCCACTTCAAGAGGTTAGCCAATCTTCTTTTCAAAACAATCACAAAACCTTTCCTCAAAGATGTGCTCAAAGATACTCTATAATTTATCTTTAGTATTGTAAAGATAAAGCTTTGAATTTTAAGACTAAAACCTCAAACTTCTCTTTTCTAAGGTGTGCCAAAATACAAAATATCAATAGACTTAAATTACACCTTATTTCTCCTTTCTAAAGTTCCAAGACAATATATCAACAATACCAAATACAAATTAATTAAACACTAATTACACTTTATTACTCCTCACTTTTGCATATAAAAACTAACACCTTAAAATATTGCAATTTCCTTTTTTTTTCTAAAACATTTGTCAAAATAGAAAAACTTATTGTCCTTATGACTCCCTAATTAAAATAGTGTGCACAATGACCAAACACGACTTATACCTCCTAAATGATTTAACCTTTCACAAAAAATATTAATTTTTGTGCCTACCAAAACCACTGTGGGTGAGAATCAACCTCAACACCTCTTGCCTACCTACACTTTGGCATCACTTGGGATGCCACTAGGCCAACTGCCTGCATAGGAACGTATATGCACGATTTATCTTTTAAACCTTTCGGGGAATTATCTCTATAAAAAAAACATGAAAAACATCATCGTCAAGTTTTGACCCTAAGAATTCCTTCTTGACCTATGTCTTAGAACTGCCTAGACTGTTGCTAGGCCAGTTGTTCTCTTGAGAAACAATACCCATGATATTATCCTTATTCACACCATTATTTCTCCTTTGAAAAATTGTCTTCTCTCTTCTCTATTTCTCACACTTGCACACGAGGAACTTCGATTTGCCCTGATTGAAAATCCTTGCAAAGTGAATGATTTTTCATCCATATTTATATGGATTTTACTTCCTTTCTTGACATTGGTTCTTATATTAAATTTTCATTTGAAACTTTTGAACACGTTGGCACCAAACCCATCTTGAGTTTAAATTATAATATAAAAATATTATAATAGAATTTTTAACTTCCCTTGCAATACTTGAACCTTTGTCTTCAAACATTTCATCCCAAATATTATAATATTATCTCTTTTAAGCCTTAGTCACTTGTGATTTAAACTTGCTTTATTTTTGAACCATGGTCTTAAACTTGGGTCTTCAAACCTTTTTAAACTTGGGCCTTCAAACCTTTTATTCAATTACTTAGAACTTTGTCCCAAGTGCTTTGAGATGAACCTTGCCTTGCCTTCTTTTGATATCAACATTTTGACATCAATGACTATGCACCTTTGACATCAATGACAACTCATTATGCTTAATATTTCCAACACTTCTATCAAGAATGACAACTGCGCATTGAGGTGTAAACAAATAGAGCAATGCCATGCATTTGTGTTCCTGTTCGATCTACCTTACACACCTATGCGCAAGATAAATATTACACACCATGGTCAGGGCCAAATGATCAAACTATGCCCTTAAATCACCCTAATATGTCTCTGCAACATAAGTACCAAGATGAGTATGATACTCATCTCTCTGGGCAAGAAAATTCAGCCCTTCCCTTCCTCATTAATAAAGGAAAGCACAAGGAGAGTGTTGATTATCGTCGGGCTCATTATTCCATGTAAGCATGATGTGCTTATGTGCTTGCTATGTATAAAGAATGTATTTTTAGGACTAATACTCAAATGAACATGGCCTCTGTTGATCAAGGGAAGCTCATAGTCGATCTTTTAGATCCTCCTGAATAATATAGGCACCATGGAAATATTTCTTGGGCTAACATACCTCACATGGATGATCAAATAAATCAATTTGTTAAAATATATGTTGACCACCAAGCTCAATTCAATCAGCTTTGACTGGATAAATAATGCTTGGATCACCAACATCAGTTAGAAAAGCAAAGAATTAAACAACAAACCCATGAGCTATTTCAAGAGGCCTTATGTAACAAGGTCCCTAACCCAAGTACTCATAGATAGGGGGTTCATAAGAGGTGGCCTATGTTTAATCAAAATAGGCTTCCTAGGCCTAACCAAATTTTACCTCTTTAACCTCGTAGGTCTAATAGAGACTTGCCTCCTAGGCCAAACATAGATCATCTTCTATAGGTATTTTTCCCTTCTTGTAGGCCAATTCAGGAAATACCTTATAGAGACTACGATGACCTTGAAATAGAAGAGGAATATATGAAAGCACATTATGTAGGTATGGTTGATGACACTCAACCACCATACCATATGCTTGACATTCATCACCCTCCCTTGCATGGCCAAAGAAAATAATAGGAGATAAAATTCTCTGATGCATATAAAGAATTACTAGAATGCATAAAAACAATATAAAACAAGACCGTTAGATCCGGGCTTCAAAAGCTCATTTTGCACCAGCTTCACAGTCAACTGCTTAACCCATCAATACCTTCCCCTCCATACCCAGAGCATTTCAAAATGCCCAAGTTGGATAGATTCAAAGGAGAGGAAGATGCACAGGAGCATGTTACTATGTTTATGAATCAATGCTTATGTATCCAGGATAATGACATCTTACTTCTAAGGATATTTTTGATTACCCTGTATGATCCAACTGTAGACTAGTACAATCAACTCCCAAGGTATAACATCTATAGCTTTGAACAATTTGTGGATGCATTCCTGGAATATTTTTCTTTTAACACTAAGCAAAAGTTGACCTTGATTGACATCATGGGGTTGAATAAGTACAACGATGAGTCAATAACAGAATATGGTAATAGGTGGTGAACAATTATCACTAAGCTACCATACCTACTACCAGTTTTTGAGTTGACTCGCATGTTTTATAAGAGTTATTTAAAGTCAATTTCATTATTGCTACAACTCTAAAAATACCAAACTCTTGAAGAGGCTCTAGAACAAGCTAGAACAATCAAAGAAATCAAAATTCAAGAGGAGGAAATTGCAAAACCCCATAATAAGGAGTGGAATAAGAACATAAAAGGCAATCCAGCACAACCACACCTGAAAACAATTAATCAAGTTGCCATTAGCACTCTAGGGCCTGTGCAACCAATGCCACCTCGAAAGGTAAATTATGAAGCCTAACCTCCTCCTACAAACTACAATAACAACACTCAGATGAATCAAGGGAAAAACTAACAATGTCACCCTAAGCAACAATTTATGCCCTTCATTGAGTCTATGGATTCACTATTTGATCATCTATGTGTGGCCAAAGAAATTACTCTAATTGAGATCTGGCCTATGGATTCAAATAGACCTAATTCCAAGGGACATCATGAAGATCGATATTGTAAGTACCATAGATAGAATGGGCATGACGTGCAAATGTGCTATGCACCCAAACACATAGTATAAGACATGATTGAGAGAAATGATCTTCAAGTTGATAACCCTATTTCAATAAATAATCAACAAATGGGTATCTTTAAATATCCATTTCCAACTCATGAGGTGCAGGTAAATCAAGTAAAATAGGTAAATGAGGTCCATATGAGACCCCCTAATCAAGGTTTTGTCAGGATGGTTAACATCGTGATAAAGAATAGGTGTTATCCAAATCAAGTCACACCACCTGTAGCTTCAAAAAACATTCTCTTCACATCACAACCTTCTCCACCTCAAGTGCAAATACCTCCACCTTGTCCACTAGTCACCATAAAGAGTAAGCTTGCTCAAATATTACAAAAAAAATCTTCCCGACTCTCTATTTATGAGCTTATTCAATATTCTCTACCTCATCTAGAAGCTATTATGAATATTATTAATTTACTTGAACTACTGCCCCAAGAGTATAAATTCTTTATCAATTTTTTGGGGCATGTTCAACAATGCAAAGAGCCAATACTAATATTTCATGAATATGAACTCAAACCAATATCAAATGACATGGTTGATCCTCCATTGCACATCATTGCATGTGTAAATAGAACACCTTATAAAAGAGTTCTAATTGATATTGGTTATTCAAGCAATATCATCACCATGGCTTCTCTCCAACATCTAGGTCTTCTAGCATCCCATATTATTGCATCCATGTATACCCTTTGAGCACTCAATGATGCTCTATGCTCAATGGTTGGTACTATAGTCTTACCTATTCAGGTGGGATGAAAAACCATACCAATATTGTGTCACATCTTAGAGGGTGCAATGGCCTATAATATTTTTCTTGGCATACCTTGGATTAGGGAAATGAAGTGTGTATCATCCATAGCTCACCAATTTTTTAAGTACACTCACGAAGGGCAAGTACATGTTGTCTTCATAAACCTTGAGCCCTTCAAATACTACAAATTGGTGCAACACATACCTGAGTTGACCTTGCTATTAACTCATTTGGACTTCTAGCCAAATACATCCATTAAAAGTCCGACTCCTTCATCATCGCATTCCATTTATCCATTACCATATTATATACCATCCTCATTATTGGCACCTTCATATATACCTTCATCATCATCAAATCCTCCATAGAGGAACATGTTGAAATAGCCTAGTGACGAGATCCCTCCAATCACCTCTATCATTTCCATGGAAGAAATTCCTAGGCTAGTACATGAGGAACCACCTCATGAGGTAAGCATTGATTCATATCAAGCCTCACTTCCATATCCTCCATCCTCACCATCACAAGTTATAATACATTTGGTTACTACTAGCTTAATAAAATACCTAGTAAGGAATATTACAACTTTAGCTATTGAGACAGTACAAAATATGGGATGACCTCGCCTTCCCATAGGTACCATTGTACCTCTAGGTATACATCCCAATTAAATGAAATTCATATATGGGGGTATTGAATATGGTACATAACTATATACTCAGCAAGAAGAGGATGAAGAACCCTTTTTTGAGGATATTAGTTATATGTCCAATCCTAAATTTGCCATGCGATATCTCTATCACTACAATTGGTATGGCTATGGTTTGGGATTGTATGAACAAGGTACTCACATTCCTTTCTAGCTGCAATATCAAATGCCATATGATAAATCTGGTTTAGGACACAATAAGCCTATGCCTCTTGACATCCTCATAGATAGTTTAGAGTGCTTGGGTTTGAACTATAAGGATGATCTTGCTCGTGATCCTTACACTAATCCTAATCATGTCCACTCTTTGGGGGATTATTTCCTCATAAATATGATAGATCAAGAGATATCTCACAATTTCACCTGATCCTATGAATAAGGTGAAGGTTAACATACTCTTCCATCCAATAATAAGGAAGAGGATCAAGGTCCCCCTTATGAATGGACAACAGATGATGAATCACATTACGGTATAGTACCTATTAACTCCCCTAGTTTAGATGAAGAGTACAAACAAATCATTTGATTGGATTATGAAGAAGAGTTATATCTATGTGTGTTCCCATTACCACATCCCATATGGTAATAAATTCTACCATTTGAGGAGCAATCACACCCCCTTCCACATCGACCACTTCCAGTCATTCCACCTCCATCGTAACCACCTCCACAAGTCTTGCAACAATCTCTTGTCAATAAACTCAACCTCCCATACAATGGAGATCGACCATCCATCCATACCATTTCCATAGATCTTACTACAACCTTGCATGATTTGAATAACCCATTAAAGCCATTGCACCTTGACCTTGAGGTAATAAATTTTTATTGGGGATATTCTCCACCATATCCATTAGAGTATTGGACTGGCGATGAAATGTTACAACTGTTTCATTTTTTCTCCAAGATTTATTTAAAATGTCTTTCACATTGAGGTTGAGCCTAATTTTCCAATTGATGACATAAACCCAGCTGACGACATTCATTTGATCCCTACTCCACACCACCTGGAAGAGGGATCTCATATATCAATTGAGCCAACAATTGATATTGATATTGGCATAGATCATGAGGCTCTCTGATTCATCAAGTTAGGGGAAGGCTTATCCTTTACTGAGCAATTCAATTTTACAACTCTACTAAAATATAAGAAGAAAGCTTTTCCATGGTCTTATAAAGATATTCTAGGACTATATCCAAATTTAGTCATGCATAATCCTACGATTGACCCAAATGCAAAACTAGTCAAGCAAAAGCTGCACAAAATGCATCCAAAAGTAGACTTGATGGTGAAATATGAGCTATAAAAACTATTGGATACTAATTTCATCCAATTAGTTTATTATCTGCCATGGGTTTCAAATATGGTACCTTTCAAGAAACCTGTTGGAAGGATTTGCATTTGCATTGACTTTTGTGATCTAAATAAAGCAATTCCTAAGGATGAGTTCCCTTTTTTGAACATCGATGCACTTGTGGATGCCACAACAGGCCACAAGATATTATCCCTAATGGACGATTTCTATGGATATAACCAAATTCACATTAATCTAGAGGACCAACTCAAAATGGAATTCACAATGTCTTGGAGGACATTTTGCTATAAAGTCATGCCTCAACCTCAAAAATATTGGCACTACCTACCAACGAGTGAAGAACACAAGCTTATACTTAGAGGGGGGGTAAACAGTATAAGACCACTTTTTACTTTTCTTTTCAAATAAATATTATGCAGTGTATAGATAGCAATATCAATAGTAGTAGTCAAAGCAATTCACAAAACACCATACAAAATAGAGACACAAATTTTAACGTGGTTCACCCAATGTGGGCTACCTCCACAAAGAAAATATTTCTTATAAATATTTCTTAAAAAATATTTTGGTAATCCTTCCCAATTACAATGTTTATGGACCTCTGTCCAAAGGATATGCTGATACCCTAAATCTTGTTTATGGATCTCTATACACAGGAGAACTCCTTCTCCTATGCTCTAGCTGGTGACCGTCTAGAAGACTGCCTCCACTACATTGATTGTGGATCTCTCTCCACTTGAAGACTCTTGTCCTCACTTATAATACTTATCATCAATGTCTTGGCTAATGGATATCTATCCATTGGAGTGTCTATCCTCTCTGCTCTGTCACCTGCAAATATCTACTTAATAGGTTCAATTAGAAACTTCTCAAATCTGTTCAACAAGTCCACTCAAAACCTGATCAAATATGCTCAACATGTCCACTCAGAACCTGGTCAAATATGCTCAACAGGTCCACTCAAAACCTGATCAAATATGCTCAATAGGTCCACTCAAAACCTACTCAAATATGCTCAATAGGTCCACTAAAAAACCTTCTCAAATCTTGCTCAACAGGTCCACTCATAACCTGCTCAAATTTTCTCAACAAGCTCACTCAGAACTTGTCTAAATCTGCTCAACAAGTTCACTTAGAACTTTTCTAAATCTGCTCAACAAGCTCACTCCGAACTTGTTCAAATATGCTGAATAAGTCCTCTCTAGGACTTGCTCAAATCTGCATTGCAAGCTTCCACAAAAGCTCACACAAAATCAGTCTATAAGCCTTCTCAAATACTTGCCTCAAATCAGCTTAACAAGTCCACACAGAACTTGTTCAATCTCATAGAATCATAAAGAGAATTGTTAGAGACTCAATATGTTCTATACTCAATTCTCAATCACTTTATTAGCTCAATATTATAGAAGCATAAAGAGGATTGTTAGAGACTCAATATGTTCTATACTCAAAGCTCAATCTCAACTTAAATCAATCTCATAGAAGCATAAATAGAATTGCTAGAGACTTAATATGTTCTATACTCAATGCTCAATCTCAACTCAATCAGAATATAGAATAGTTTGTTTCATGTAACTTGAACAACCACTTCATGCATCCACTTGACTAGGCTTAATAAACTCTACTCAACCAATCACCTCAAGGAATAACCCTTTCTCACAAACCCTATTCCAAGCATGTATCAACCAACTCAAAATATTTTCAACAATGCTCAACAACAAATATCACATAACAATGATACTCATGTTATTTTCTAACTCAATTTCAAGTTCTTTGCATCACCCATTGGCTTCAAAAACAATGCTAATAAGACAAGGTTTTAATCACAACTCTCAATTTAGAAAACCTTGAAGCATAAACTCAAAGTACTTCACTCAACCAATGGTCTAAACAAAAATGCTTATCAAACCAGGTTTAATCACAAATCACAATCCAGAAAAACTTGAAGCATTAACTCAACTGCTTTCAAAAAAGAAACCCTAATCAAATCCTTTTCACTCCAAACTTAATTTTAAATCAATCCAACCATCTAACTCAACAAAGAAGAATTTTTCCCATACTTTTTCTTGAAGAGTAGTTGTCCTTACAAATCTGCCACACTCACAATTACTTTGACAAATTCATTAAGGGTTAGAGGATAATTTTTATATCAAAAAAATAATATCACAATTACACCTTATCACTCCAACTTAAACAACAAGCAATATCCTCACAATAATCACAAAACTCTTTATTGGAAATAACACAAAACTCACAGTATTAACCTTTCAAAATTCCACAATAACAAAACTTGACTTGAAAACAAAACCAGAATTCTTCTTATACCTCCTAATAATATTTTTCAACTATCAACATTTATCACAATGCAAAGACTTCAACCACCAAATACCTTATACCTCCAACTTAGGCATTTATTAAAAATAAAACATTAAAAATGTACCTTTGCCTTTGGAGAGTTTTGAACTCTCAACGCAGCCCTCACAATGTCTTGCCCATGGTGCAAACACCACATGATCTTACAAGCTCATTGGGAAGGAAGAAACACCACGTGCTTCAAGAATACTTCTTAGCCTTGCAAACCGTATGTGCCTATTATTGGTGCTTTCAACGCATCCACCAAAAGCTTCCGCAGGATTCAAACACTAACCACCATGCACACCAAAATGTATGCTTGCAACCCACTTGCCACTAGGTCAAAGTGCCTTGTTGGCTTACAAAAAATAAATGCACTTGCTTTTGTCCCTTTCGACGTCAATGCAAACCATAAAATTTGTACAACACTATCACGAGCTCTACATTAAATTTGATGTGCTTCTCTTTCAAATCGAGCAAGGGTAATTCAAAACTTAACTCTGGCATGGTATTAATATGCATTCCCATTATATTAAAAATGTCGGCGCTTCCCTTATCTTTTAAACATCGACGAAAATAAGATTTACCTTATTTAAACCCAAAATTTGGATTTATTTAAAATATGCTTTGGTCTTCAACCTTAAACCCAACCTTTGGGTTTATTAAAATATTTTTAGACTTTGTAAACCCACTTTTGCAACATAAAATATTGTAATAAAAATTACAAATATTTTATTTGGGTTTTCACCATGGCACTTCTAACCATTATAATATTTCACCTTTGATAAAGTTCCTTTTAATATTTATTTATTAAATTTAAATTCATCCTGAAATTTAAATAATTTATAAAATAAATATTAGCACTCCTTTTTAACTTCTATCTTTTGCACTGTTTCACTCAAACTTCTGCCTTCTTGCTGAGTATAAAATGACCATCTTTGTCACCTTTATTTCCTACCGAATTCTTTGGAATTAATGATGACTCCTTCTGGTGGCATCAATGGTGACATCAATGAAAAATTTGACTTAGGGACTCAAAATGTGCAACAACAAGCTATGAATTACATCTTCCATGACTACATGCATAAAATATTGGAAGATTAAATAGATGAATTATTGGCCAAATATTTACTCCACCATGAGCACATTGATGTACTACACAAAGTTCTAAATTGCCTCATCAAACACAACATTAGACTCAATTCCAAGAAGTGCATCTTCGGTGTCACATCTAGAAAACTCTTGGGATTCATAGTCTCTAAATGAGGCAATCCCTTGAAATGCCTCCCCCAACTACTATCAAGAAACTAAGTATTCTATAAGGAAAGGTCGCATCCATCAAACGCTTCATAGTACAATTATCGAATAAGTTCCGACCTATGAACAAATTGTTACACAAAGGGTTACATTTAATTGGGTTGATGAGTGTCAAGATGTCTTTGATGAAATTAAACAATATCTAGATTCACCACCAGTAATGGCTCCTTCCCAACTAGGAGTGTCATTCTATCTATAGATCCCAGCTATTGAGCTTGCATTGGGCACCATATTGATCCAAAACAACGAATTGCACAAAGAACAGGCTACTTACTATATTTGTCGCACCTTGGTCAATTACAAAATAAAATATGCATAAATTGAGAAGCTATGCTTAGCAGTGGTTTTTAACACTAAAAATCTATGCCATTATATGCTCAATCATACCACATATGTAGTATCAAAAGAGAATCCATTGCAATATATGATGAGTTATACTTATCATACACTCGCATGATGAAATGGATTATATTGTTGACATAATTTGACCTTGAATTCATCGAAAAAAATCAATTAAAGGTTAGGTCATCATAGATCAACTCGCAAAGGCTCCTATCTAAGAAAACCAACCTCTTAGCATAGAGCTTCCCGATGATATAGTCTTTCAAGTGTTAGAATCACAAGATCCTGAAGATCCTAGGACACAGGTTGACATGAATTTATTTTTTGACGGATCTAAGTGTGAGCAAGGGGGTGGTGTGGGAATTATGTTTTTTACACATCATGGGGCTCCAATATCCCTTTCATTAAAAATCAATTTCGTATGCACCAATAATAATGCTGAGTATCAAGATCTTCTCATAGGCCTTCAAACATCAATCACCATGAAAATAACTAAGCTCAACATTTTTGATGATTCCTTGCTCATAGTGAATCAAGTCAAAGGAATATTCTACTGTAGATGCCCAATTTTGCAAGCCTACAAAGTCCTTGTGGATAAAATTCTAGAAAAATTTGAATGGTATAATATTGAGGTACTCCCTCGATCATCTAACCCTTTTACAGACATAATGGTCTCCTTGGGGTATTTAATCCCATAGAACCCTTCGGATGATGTAACAACCATTCAAGTCAAAATGCTATCGCAATTTGCAACTGAGCATGAGGAACTCCAATCCATGCTAGAAGTCCACATGATTCATATTGAACCTTCTTATGAACCGTTCTCTCAAATTCACAATTGCTTAAAGAATACCACTTGGGGGACTTTATTCCCTCAAACTCATTTTGATAGTAGCATAATGCTATATCTACAAGTTCTCTCCCAATCAAAATTTGCAATAGATGAACTTCAAAAGGATCAAAAAATTCATGCAATTGAGGTTTCTTCCAATCAAGATTGGTCCATCTAGCTAAAATATTACCTAAATCTTGGTAGCATCCCTTTGGGATTGTTGAATGCTGTCAAACATACATTCAAGAAAAAAGTGGTAAAATATGTCTTACTTGGAGACATATTGTATCGTCTAAGCTACAATATTATCCTCCTTTGTTGCTTAGAACCTCAAGAGTCAGTTTGGATAATCGCCCAAGCACACGATGGTACATGTGGTGGCCATTTTAGCGACATGTCCATCGTAAAGCTTATTCTTCACATGGGCTATTATTGGTCAACTTTAGAGCAAGATTGTTGTGCTTATGTTAAGAAGTGTGTAAAGTATCAACACCATGCTAATTTGACACATGTACCTTCTTAGGCCTTACAATCGATTCAATTGGTTTGGTATTTTTTGAAATGGGGGTTTGACTTAATCGATAAAATATCACCCCCTTAGTCCATTACACGTTCATCCTTAT
Source organism: Wollemia nobilis (assembly GCA_028583015.1). Classification (NCBI taxonomy): domain Eukaryota; kingdom Viridiplantae; phylum Streptophyta; class Pinopsida; order Araucariales; family Araucariaceae; genus Wollemia; species Wollemia nobilis. The sequence goes on along the minus strand of JAQPPZ010011134.1, from coordinate 4,583 downwards.
GGCCACCAAATATTGCAAAAAATAAGTGGAAGTAATTCCCCTTACCACTATAACTGGGCCTCACATTGTAGAGTTCATGTTATATAATATAGTTTGTTGTTTTGGTATTCCATCAAAAATAATTTTATATAATGGTTCACCTTTCAAGAATAAATATGTGTGAGCTTTAATAACTAAATATAACATCCAACATAACTTTTCTATGCCCTATTATCCACAAGACAATGGGTAAGCTGAGGTATCAAGAAAAATAATAATTGCCATTTTAAAGAAAACCATTAAGGATAATCACAAAGGTTGGCATACTCAATTACCCCTTGCCCTTTGGGTCTACTACACTAGTATTTAGACACCCACTGGGGTAACTTCATTTTCACTAGTATATGGTGCTGAGGCTATCATGCCCTTAGAGTTGGAAATCCCATTGTTGCGCATATCCATGTAAGAGTTCATTGATGATGACACCGCATAGTAGGCTCACATTGATCAATTAACTTTACTTGATGAATGACGTGTTAATGCTCTTAAGCACCTACGTGTTTATCAAAAGTGGCTTAAAAGAGCCTATAACATTAAAGTCCATCCTAGAGACTTTTAGGTTTGCAACCTTGTTCTAAAAGAGAACAAAAAAGCTCTAACTTGATGCTCCATCTATGAGATAAATTTATGACAAACTGGTTAGGTCCATTCATTATCACTAGTTAGATTGGACCTGGTACTTATCACCTAGCCTCCATTAAAGGATGTGAAGAACCTAAACCCTTGAATATCCTTAACCTATAGCCTTTTCATGCTTAAAGCATTGCACCCTACCAAAAATCCCTAAAGGTACCCATAAACACTTTGGTCACCCAAAAAGCCCTAAAGGTACCCATAAACCCTTTGGCCACCCAAAAATCCCCAAAGGTACCCGTAAACCATTTGGTCACCTAAAAATCCCCAAAGGTACTCATAAAACCCTTTGGTCACCCAAAACATCCCAAAGGTACCCCTAAACCATTTGGTCACCCAAAAAGCCCCAAAGGTACCCATAAACCCTTTGGTGACCCAAAAATCCCCAAAGGTACCTGTAAACTCTTTGGTCACCCTAAAATCCCCAAAGGTACTCAAACTCTTTGGTCACAAAAAAAGCCCCAAAGGTACCTGTAAACCCTTTGGTCACTCAAAAATCCCCAAAGGTACCCGTAAACCCTTTGGTCACTAAAAAATCCCCAAAAATGCCCATCAATCATTTGGTCACCTAGAAAGCCCCAAAGATACCTGTCAACTCTTTGGTCACCTAAAAATCCCCAAAGGTACCCCTAAACCCTTTGGTCACCCAAAAAACCCCAAAGGTATCTGTAAACCCTTTAGTCACCCACAAATCCCTAAAGGTACCCATAAATCCTTTGGTTACCCAAAAGCCCCAAAGGTACCTATAAACCCTTTGGTCACCAAAAAGCCCCAAAGGTACTCATAAACCCTTTGGTCACCCAAAAATCCCCAAAGGTACCCATAAACCCTTTGGTCACCCAAAAAGCCCCAAAGGTAATCATAAACCCTTTGGTCACCCAAAAATCCCCAAAGGTACCCATAAACCCTTTGGTCACCCAAAAAGCCCCAAAGGTACCCATAAACCCTTTGGTCACCCAAAAAACCCCAAAGGTACCCATAAACCTTTTGGTCACCCAAAAAGCCCCAAAGGTACCCATAAAACCTTTAGTCACCCAAAAACCCCAAAGGTACCCGTAAATATTTTGGTCACCAAAAATCCCCAAAGGTACCCATAAATCCTTTGGTCACACAAAAATCCCCAAAGGTACCCATAAACCCTTTGGTCACCAAAAAGCCCCAAAGGTACCCATAAACCATTTGGTCACCCAAAAAGCCCCAAAGGTACCCATAAACCCTTTGGTCACCTAAAAAGCCCCAAAGGTACTCATAAACCCTTTGGTTACCCCCTCCCCCCCCCCCAAAAAAAAAAAAAAAAATAGGCCCAAAGGTACCCATAAACCCTTTGGTCACCCAAAAATCTCCAATGGCATCCACTAAGCCAATTGGTAAAATGTATGTATGTATATGTATATATATATATATATATATATATATATATATATATATATATAAAATAAATAAAAATCCAAAAACATCATTAAAATAACAAAAAAACAAAAAAATTGTATTATATTTCATATCACTGCATTAAAAATCACTTACAATAAGCATACCCTTCATTACATTTTGTATTCTAGAATTGCTCATACATGTCTAGCCCCAGGTCTATACATTAGCCATCCTTCAAACTCAACTTTGTCAAAGATCATTATTAACACCCATCTACATTACAATTATCATTTTCATCCATATTCCCCACCTTTCATATTTGTGTTTGTTCCCTTTCACCTAGTCATTTGTTGTAAGGTGTCATTAGGGTTTTCGATCACTCAATTGTCTCTAGTTTTATTTTCATATTTTGTAGAAAGTTATCCTAATTTTTAGAAGGTAGAGTCTTGCTTTGATTATACCTTGTATACATCATAATACCAACACATTCTCACATTAATAAATCCAAGTTGTGCACAAGGAAAGATAAAACCTACAAAGTGGTCCTTGTTACCTTAATCAAAAAGTATACCTTGCTCACCCCCTATGTGCATGGTTTAAAAATGTTGATAATTGACAAAAGGAAAAGCTCCTACCTATCCAAATCAATAAAAATCCCTTACCCCACTCAAAATATAGGCAAGTATCCAAAGAGCAACAAATACAAAAGCAAAAATCCCCAAAATAAAAAGTGATTTTTACCATAAAAAAAAGCAAAAAGTAAAATAAAAATTGGTTCTCACCACTACAAAAATCCCTCGCTCACCAAAAAAAAATGAGAAAATCCCTGGAGCAATTCAAAAATAAAAGAAAATAAGGGAGTAATGAACTTGAATCCTTGGAATTCTTAGCATTTGATAACCATAAGGTGATCCTCATTACAGGTTGGGTGGCATCAATCCTACCTAGAAATGGTGGTATCCTTATGCATGATGATATGTCTATCACATTAGCAACCTTCTTTTATACAAAACAATTTTAGCTTGTGGATGAGTTAGTTTTTGGTAGCCTGTATTACCTAATGGTCTAATACAACTACATACAAAACTCAAGATCATGATACTTACAGGGTGATATTCAATACATATGGGCTACATAAATCTTGTTTGGTACTGGGATAAATTTATGCATTATTATAGCAATGAAATCACATGTACAAATAGGGATATTGAATATCTTGGTCATCCTAGTAGATTTATACCTTGCCAAAAAGTCTTGCATGGTTAATATATAACTTCTGACTAGTTCACTAGAGTGTTTGAGTCTCATAAAAACCTCAAGGAAATTCTATAACATCTTACTATTCATTCCATTCCATACCATTTTATCACATGCTTGTTAGTTAACATTTTCATAGTCCACTACATAATCTTATGATAACGTTAAAAATGAATTGATAAATTTTGTATAGTATATGGTGCTAGCATCTAGGATGTCAAATATTATTTATTATTCATTAGTACAAAAAAACTACCCATAGGCTACAATCACGTGGATCCTCAGACCTCATGCTCCTAAAATCCAAAAATAACCAAAGAGTCTCAAAAGCCATGATCATGCAGGACCGAAACCATGACTCTCACCACCACCCTTGATCATCACTCATCGAGAGCTCCTAGATCTACTCCCTCCTACCTTATTTGATCTCCTCATGGAACTAGGAGCCCCTATCCTTGCAGAAAACTATCCCATACCACTCCTCATACTCTACTAGGACCCACTAGCATAAGGACAAGCTGGTAAGTGCCCTCTAAGGTGTGCTACCTCACCCTCCAAGTCTTGTATATATGATATATCCTCTCGATGATGAGCTTGATAGTCACCCAGTAAAGTCTAGAGTTGTGTCACCTCCCTCCATAGTCTAGCTACCTTGTCACTGCTCAATACCCCCTAGCTTGAGCTCTCTACTCTAACCTATGATAAAAAAATAGCTAGATCTACCACCTACCCTTCAATCACTGTTTCCTACCTCTTAATATCTAATCAATAAGTCTACACCTATACCTGTATGTGATCCCTCTCCTCTACATAGTACCTTCACTTATGTCTCCCTCTGATCAGATCACATTGTAGCTCAGCAATGGTGGAATTTTATGCTACCAACTGTGCCTACACTTCTTGCTCATCAGAATAATCCTCATTATAATCCTCTTGCCGATCCTCCATATACATGCTATACATCCACTCATCATCTATTTGGTGATGTACATGTCACTTTCCTAATTCTATCTCCTCATCATGTCGCTCACCTAAGTCTAGCTCCTCCTCATCTAGAGCCTCAGTTGGAACCTCATATAGGGCCTTCCCATGAGCCTCCTCTATCATCGCATATGTACCACATCCTAGCAATCCCTCCCTCACCACTGGTGCATTAACCACTAGGATTCATACTCTAATGTGGTCCTAGCATCATCTCACTCAGAGATGATCTCCGTAGGATCTACCTCCTCTCCAAATACCTCCACTATAGGCCAAGTAAGTATCCTCTCATCCCTACAATA
>JAQPPZ010011133.1:0-47762 GCA_028583015.1 Wollemia nobilis | reverse complement strand
GTTTTATGTTTAATTTTGTTTTTTGTATTCATTTAATTTGCATTTTCATAATAGAACAACTTAGATTCATTTGGAAAAACCTAGGATTTGAATGTTTAAAGATAAAATTGAACACATTAAACACATTCCCAACCTAGGCGTGGAGACTGCCACTAAAAATTTCCTGGTGAACCCCACCATCCATCGAAAAATCACCTTAATACACCTCCCCCGAGAGGCGGGACCTTCAAAGGGCCTCTCAGTCCGAGGTATTGTCCCATCCTTCCTGCATACCCCTTTCGGGCGTGGATCCTTTATCCTGAAGGTAAGGGTGTGGAAAATTTGGAATGATATAGCAATGAATGCAATCCTGAAGGGTTTACAGAAGGCAGACCATACCAAGGTGATTCACTACAAGACAACTAGTGAAATGTGGAAACAGTTGAAGGTGGTTCATACAGGTGATGCAAATGTCCGAAAGGCCAAGTTGAGACACTTCAAAGGTATGTTTGAACAACTCAAGATGAATTATGAAGAAAAGATTAGTGACTATATGCTTCGTATGGATGAGATTGTTAACTCTATGAAGGAACTAGGTCTTGAGCTTGTTGAAAATGATATTTGTGATAAGATTTTTAGGTCTCTTCCAAATAGATTTAGTGAAAATATTTCTGCTATTGAAGAAGCTAAGGATTTGGATAAGTTGAAAAATGATGAGCTTCATAGTATACTTGCAGCATTTGAGTTGAGAACTCAAGTGAAGGTCGATGTTAAGAAGGAGGCAACTTTCAAGGCTACCAAGAAATCCAAGGGTAAAGAGCTTCAAGATAGTGATGAGTCTTCTAGTGATGAAGAGACATATTATAGCAAGAAGGGCAAGTTATCAAGAAAGCACAAAGGTATGAAATATGTCAAGTGTTTCAATTGTGGAAAGTTTGGTCATTATGCTACTAACTGTACTGCTGCCAAGGATGAAAGTGATGAAGATAAACAAGATTATAAGAGCAAGGATTCTAAAAGGCATAGTCATCAAAGGAAGAATAAAGATAAGCAAAGCAATCAAGGAAAGAGGTACTCTCACAAACACAAGAAAAGTTTCTACCTAAACAAGGCAAGCAAGTGTTCTAATACTGATAGTGAAAGTTCTTCAAGTGATGTTGGAAACGAGATGTTGTTCCTAACAGAAAAAGAAGAAAAGAAACATAGATTTGTCCTTATGAAATGTTTTAGATGTGAAAATTTTGGTCATCTTGAGGATGATTGCACAAATGATGGATTGATTTCTAGTTATACTATGTATGAGGATGCTTTGGAAAATTGAAAGGAAGATCTTTGTATGGATTTAGAAAAAGGTAGCACCTCTAGTCATAAGAAATCTGAAAAAGTCATTGATGTTTCAAAAGGCAAACAAATAGAGGAAGTTATAGAGGATGGTGAAGTAGATCTTGAAGCTGAACTTGTTAGTGCTCTTAGTGCTTTGAAAAAGGAAAGAAAGAAGAATGCTAGACTCAATGATAAATTGGATGAATGTTGTATTGAGAAAGATGAGCTTATAGAAAGTCTTGACTTCTCTATAGCTAAGGCACAAAAACTTAAGGATAAGTTAGAGTCTAAGGTTCTTGAGTGTAGATAGTTGGAACAGAAAGTGTCTTCCTTGAAAGAGGAATCTAAAGAGTACAAGGAGAAGCTTTACAGGTTTGAAGATAACACCAAAAAGGTAAAGTCAATCATCAAAGATCAAAGAAGGACAACAGATAAAACAGGTCTTGGTTTTGGTAAGAAACACATGGAACAAGTTGGCGACTCTACTGGGGAATCTAGTAAGAGATTCTGAAAGGAAGAGAGTTCTGATGAGGAAAGTACTTCAAAAAAAGAGTCCTTGAGTGATAGATGCATAGAATCAGAAAACAGAAATAAAAAAAATGGGAGAAAGTTTACAGGACCTAAGAGGTCAAATCAAGGAAATTTTAATGGCAGATGTTTTGCTTGTCACAAGTTTGGTCACATGTCTTCACATTGCATGACTCAAGTGAGGAAGGTAAATGATAGATTCAGAGGTGGTAATTTCTTTCAAGGGTACTACTATCATTTTTTTTGCCATATTTATCCATCCCCAAAGGGTTAAGGAGAAGGAGACTCTTGCTAGCCTTCAAGCTAGCGCCATTAGCCTAGTGTCAACGACTATTCTGTGAAGGCACTTGAAGAGAGTTCAAGTGTTCGACTCCCATCGTGGAGTGTGAGAATATTTTTGCACTCCAATTTTTTTGGAGGCACTGTTGACCTGCAATTTTTGGAAGCATTTTTTTTGGTAAGGTTTTTTAAATAAAATCTGCATTTTGTTAAAGAAGAAGTGGTTGGGCAGATTTATTTAAAATTATTTTTGAGGTTAAATGCTTCTTTGGAGATATAAGGTTGATAGTGTGTGGTTGAGATTTTTGGCTTGATTGTTGAGTGAGATTTGTTTAGAAGCTATTATGTTATTCCTTTAGCATGGTTTAATTAATTTGGATAAATAAGGTGTAAAAGGATATATTGTTTGTATGCTTTATATTTTTGGTAGTTGACTTCTAAGGATTGGAGTCTTAAGGTGTTTTATGGAATAAATATTTTTGTGGTTACTTTTATGATCTAACCCTAACTTGGTGGCAAAGTTGAGGGTGTTTTTGGTAACAAAGTTGAAGAACTATTCTCTTCTTCCTCAAACAAAGGTATGGGAAACTTCTTCCATGTATATTGTTGATGGTGTATTTTCTGAAATTGAGTTTGGAGTGAAAAGGTTGTCTACTAGGTATTCTTGTTGGTGTAAATTCCATTTTCTGGACATTGAAGATTCTTTATCCATTAAAATCATTGATGAGTTTTTTGGGTCAATGCATAATTCTGGTTGAGGAAGAGGAAGGATTTTTGCACTAGGGTTTATGTTAGTAAGTCTTGCTACTTGCTTTGAGTTGGTGAAACCCTTAGTTGGCTGTTTTGAGATTGATGGTTGAGTTGCTTCCATAGAGGTTGTTTTGATCAAGTTAATGCTTTACTTGATACATGATTTGGGCTTACTCCATTGAGATTGATTTGAGCAAGTTATTCTTTGCATTGGTGATTTATGTTGGTGGCTATTTTGTTCAAATATATTTGGAGGAAAAAGGATGTCTACTAGTTTCCTTTTCATATAGTGATTGGTTGAATGCTTCAAGGTTAATGTTGAGTTGAATGATGTTGGTTAAACCTTTTTTATAAGAATTGTTGTTGAAGCCCTAATTGGTTGAGAAAAGATATTGGTTGTGGAAAGAACATGAGTATCATTGTTATATGAGATATTGCATGGTTGGAAATTGTTGGGTTGTGTTTCATGTTCTTGAGAAAAGCATACTACATCTATCTTATTATTTTGAGATTGAGATTGAGTTGAGATTGAGATTGGGAGTTAAGTATAGAACATATTGAGTCTCTAACAATTCTCTTTATGTTTCTATGAGATTTGAGATTGAGATTTGGAGTTAAGTATAGAACATATTGAGTCTCTAACAATTCTCTTTATGCTTCTATGAGGTTGATGAATCACATTGGGTCTCTAACAATTCTCTTTGTGGGTTCATGCTAAGAAAGTTTTTCTTGATGAACTTGTGAGCTAATTTGGATAGGTTCTAGTGAAGACTTGTGAGCTGATTTGGACAGGTTCTAGTGAGGACTTGTGATTTGACTTGGACAGGTTCTAGTGAGGACTTGTGAGCTGATTTGGATAGGTTCTAGTGAGGACTTGTGAGCTGATTTGGATAGGTTCTAGTGAGGACTTGTGAGCTGATTTGGACAAGTTCTAGGGAGGACTTGTGAGCTGATTTGGATAGGTCCTAGCAGAGGACTTGAGGATAGAGTTGAAGTGGTTCTTTGAGAAGAAATTGAGGACAATTTTTGACAAGTCTTTGAGAAGGATTGTGTGTAGCAATTGATTTGTTCAAGCTTTATGAGTTGAGCTTGGGACAGATCTGACAGAGTGAGGAAGACTTGTGCTGGATCGACTAACTATGTTTAGTATAGGTTGATGAGTTGCTGTGGAGGTGATCAGTGAGTACAAAGGTCTCTTAAGGCTGAGCATTGAGGACAGGAGGTCTTCTATGGAAAGGAGTTACACATGCTAGCAAAATAAGAGGAAGGTGATCTTCTAAAGTATCATTTCTAGAGCTAAGGGGAAGGATTCTCATTTGGGCAGAAGGCTCATAAATTCGTGAGGGGAAGGATTCTCCTTTGGGCAAGAGGCTCATAAATTCATGAGGAGGGGAAGGATTCTCCTTTGGGCAAGAGGCTCATAAATTCATGAGGAGGGGAAGGATTCTCCTTTGGGCAGAGGCTCATAAATACTTGAGTAGGGGAAGGTTTCTCCTTTGGGCTGAGGCTCATAAACATTATAATTGGTAAGGATTCCCAAATAACTTTGAGAAATATTTTTAGAGAAAAGTTTTGTACATGTAGCCCATGTTGGGTGAACCACGTTAAAATTGGTTTCTCATTGTGTGTTGCTTTATGCATTGCTTTGATATTTCTATTGGTTCATTGCTTTTCAAAGTTGAAGTTAAATAGAGAAAGTAAAAGAGGTCTTATACTGTTCACCCCCCCTCTCAGTATAAGCTTGTGTTCTTCAATATCTTCTTTGTGCATTGTTCCTATTTTTGTTGAACTCTCTATTGTCCAACTCATCCTCAAATGTCTCACTTTATTTTACAATATATTTTTCTAAAGTATCTTCATCTGAAGTCTCTTCTCCTCCAAAACTTGAGGATGACTCTCCTTCCCATTTATTTTGAACCTGTTCAAATCCAAGACCTTTTTTTCTTGATGTAGGCTTTTGTATCTTGATGAACCTATCCAATTTTTTTGAGCTATTTTTGAACCATTTCATCTTGAAATTGGAGTCTTCTAAATCTTCTCTTAGTAGTGCCGCTTCTTGTGCTAACTTATCACATTCTAAGATATTTTTTCTAACTTATCCTTGAACCTTTTAGCCTTATCCTTTGATTTTTCTAAATCCTCTATAAGCAATATTCTCTCTTCATCACATTATTGAAACTAAATTTTGAGTTTAGAGTGTTGCTTTTTTTACCTTATTTACCATGTCAAGATCATAAATAAGTTCTCCTTTGAGATCATATATATATTTATTTTAATATTCTTCTATTTTTTTGCCTTTGTCCACATCTTTATTTTCTATTAGCTTGTCTTCTATAGGATCACCTACTTCTTCTTCTAATGCCATTAGAAGGTTTTCATCTGGTCCTTCAAGTGTATCTTCATATTAATCATCACTAAAAATATAACCATCCCTTGTACAATCATCTTCAAGATGTCCAAAGTTACCACGTCTAAAACACTTGATAATTACTAGAGTCATTTTCTTGACTTGTTCTTTTTATTCAATCATAAATAGGACTTCATCTCTATCATTTTATGAAAAACTAGAATAACTATCACTTGAGTACTTACTTTCCTTATCCGCATAGTAGCTCATATTTTTCCTTTAAAAAAACTTCTTTTCTTATCTCCTTTGTCCATCCTTGTTTTTCTTTTGGTGCCTGTATCTTTTTGATTCCCTATTCCTATGATCCTGTTTTTCTTCACCATTGTTGTTCTTGGTTTCTTAACAATCTATTACAAAATGTCCATACTTTCTACAATTGAAACACTTAATAAATCTTAGATCTTTGGATCTTCTAAAATATTTATCTTTTCTTCCATAATTAGCTTCTTCATCACTGGATGACTCATCACTTGGATCTAACTTCTTATCCTTAGTCTTATTGATTGCTTTAAATGTTTCTTCCTTCTTATCTCATGTGTTGTAAGAATACCAAGCAACATATGTCTTGTCAAAGTATCACCATCCATTGACACTTATATAGCAAAAACCATTTCACTAAATATTTTTGGAAGAGTTATTAAGACTTTATCACAAAAATATGATTCATCAATCTTCATTCCAAGTCCTTGAATAGAATTAGCAACCTCATCAATTTGAAGTAGATAAGTACTAATGGTTTCATCATCCTTCATTCTTAATTCTTCAAATTGTCCTTTGATATTTTGCATAATTGCTTTATTGACACATTTATCTCCTTCATATATATTTTTCAATTTATCCCACATTTCTTTTGCAGTTTGATAATGCATAACTTTCATAGACTATGTTCTATCCAAGCCTCTCAAAAGTGCATTCAATGCTTTTGAATTATAATGTTGTAGAAGTGTTTTACTTTTGAACAGCTTTGGAGGGATTGTCCTAATCAAGAGGGTGTTGATCATTTTATTAGGCAGTTAGTTTGGATGGGTTCTACCATTCTTCTTTGGAATATTTGGAATGAAAGGAACAACCAAATTTTTAATAAAGATAGTAAAGATATTCACTATATTTGGCAAAAGACCATAGCCAACTTAGTTGAATCAGTCCATCATATCCTTAATCACCCCAAAAATCCCACCAAATATGGGATCAAGTGATGCAAATATTGAATATTAAACCTTCTAAGGGAAACCATCTTAAAGGGAATGTGAGTATTAGTAAATTGGATAGGAATTGAAATTGGCAACCTCCTAAGGATGTTGGAAAAGTCAATACTAATGGAGCCTCTAGAGGGAACCCTGGAAAAGCCAGTGTGGGAGAAATTGGTAGACTTTCATATGGCTCCTTGGTTTTTACTTTTGCTAAGAATTTGGGTATTCTTTCCAATAACCTTGTTGAGGGGTATGGTATCCTCAAAGGTCTTCAGGAGGCTACTAAGGTTGGATGGGAAAAGGTGTTAGTTGAGTCTGACTCTCAACTTATGATTAACATCTTGAAGAATCCTTCTAAGAATCATAAGGTGGATTGGAGAATAAAAAGAATTATTGAGAAGATTCGGTTAATCCGGATGGGATTTTTGAAAGTTGATTACAATCATGTGGCCAGAGATCAAAACAAGAGTGCTGATGCTTTAGCTAATTGGGCTTTGGAAAAAGGTGATATTACTTGTTATGGCCACCCTCCTATATGGTAGGCTTCTCAAATTAGGGAAGCTCTTCTTTCTATCATATCTTTGGATGGCTCCAGTTCTGAAGGTACCTAGTTTCTTCTTGTTTTTTTTTTCCTTCTCTTTGGTTCATTCAATTTTTTTTAGTTCGCTAGCTCATTCTATTCTTTATTTTGTTTCCTCTATTGATTATTGCCTTAATAGTCTTCTAGTCTAGATAGGTCTTTTTTTTGTTCATTTTTTATTTATTTTTTCCTTTTTTTTTTTTTTTAGTTTTTTAAGGTGGGTGGGTTTTTTTTTTTTGTTTTTTTTTTTGTGTTCTTTGTGTTGTTTTTTGTTGTTCTTGTGTTTTTTTTGTTTTGTTTTGTTTTTTTTTTTTTTAATGTTTTTTGTTATTTTTCTTGTGTTTTTTTTCGTTCTTGTTCTTGGGTTTCTCTTTGTTTGTGTTATTTCATGTTTTTATGGGTGAGTGTTTTCTATATTTTTTGTTTTTTTTTATTGTCTGTTGTTGGTTGTTTTTATTTTTATTTTTTAATTTTTTAGGTTTTGGTTGTGTTTATTTTTCTTGTTTTTTTTGGGTTATGTCTTTGTAGTGTTCTGTTGTTTTTGTCTTGTTTGTGTTTTGTTATGTGTTTCTTGTGTTTTTCTATGTGGTTTGTGTTGTGGTTTCTTTTATATTATTATGCATGTTTGGTTTTGCTTTTGTTTTTGAAACACTCATGGAACATGTTTTTTTATTTTATTTTATTATTTTTGTTGTTATCTGCTTATTTTTTATTGGTTTTGTGTGTTTTTTTGCTCCTTGAGTGTGTCAAAGGTGGTAGGCCAGGTCCGAGTCTTGGGCATTTTTTGTAGAATGGATACCCCTACCTCCTTGGGTCTTACCGAAAGTGGCATCCCTTTTGGGATGTTTTCCACAAAAAAAAATAGTGTGTAGAAGCTTACCTTCCTTATCTATAGGAGGATTAATTAATGGATCATATCCAAAATTGACTGCTTCCCAAAATTCATTGCCAAGTGCCATCAGGTAGATATTCATTCTCAAAATTCAATATATATAGTCACTTCTATCAAATAATGGTGCTAAATTATCTGAGGACACATTATTATAATCCATTATGTTATTATTAGCTTTTTCTTCAAGTTGTTAAACTCTTCTAGAGAAACCCGATCTGATACCAATTGAAGAACACAAGCTTATACTAAGAGAGGAGGTGAACAGTATAAGACCACTTTTAAATTTTCTTTTTAAATCAATATTATGCAATGTATATATAGCAATATCAATAGAAGTAATAAAATCAATGTACTAATCACCACACAATTGAGATACCAATTTAACGTGGTTCACCCAAATATGGCTACCTCTATGGAGAAAATATTTCTTATAAATTTTTCTCAAATAATATCTTGGGAATCCTTTCCCTATTATAATTTTTATGGACCTCTATCCAATGGAGATGTCAATACCCTAAATCAAGTTCATGGATATCTATCCACAAGAGAAATCCTTCTCCTCTACTCTGGTTGGTGATCCTCTAGAAGACTACTACCTCCACTACACTGGCTTGTGGATCTCTCTCCACTTAAGACTTTTATCCTCACTAAGAAGACCTATCCTCACTACCTTGTTTGATGGATCTCTATCCACTGGAGACTATTATCCTATATTATTTGTCACCTCCAAAGCTCTGTCTCAAATCTAAACTAAACTTAGTCCTTTAGTATTAGCACAAATTTGCTTAGTCTCTATCTCTGGTCTGGCACAAACCTATCCTCAAATATGCACCAAACTTTGCTACACAAGTACACATAGAACTCGCTTAAATATTCTTAACAATTTCACTCAAAACTTGCTCAAATTTTCTCAATAAGTCCACTCAGAACTTGCTCAAATTTGCTCAACAAGTCCACACAGAACTTGCTCAAATCTGGAAAATAAGTCCACTCAGAACTTGCTCAAATCTGCTAAACAAGTCCACTCAAAACTTGATCAAATATGCTCAACAAGTCCACTCAGAACTTGCTCAAATATGCTCAACAAGTCCACATAGAACTTTTCCAATATGCTCAACAAGTCCACTCATAACTTGTCCAAATATGCTCAATAATTCCACACAGAACTTAACCAAATGTGCTCAATAAGTTCACACATAACTTAACCAAACATGCTCAATAAGTCCACACAAAACTTAATGAACTCTACTTTTTAATCTTCCATAAAAAGCTCACACAAAATCAGTCCAAAAGTCTCCTCAAAGAGTTACCTCAAATCTGCTTAACAAGTCCACATGGAACTTGTCCAATCTCAAAGAAATATAAAGAGAATTATTAGAGACTCAATATGTTCTAAATTCAATGCTCAATCACTTTATCAAATCAAATCAGAATATAGAATAGTTTATTTTATGGAACTTGAACAATCACTTTATACATCCACTTGACTAGGCTCAATCAACTCTACTCAACCAATCACTCAATGAAACAACCCTTGCTCACAAACCCTAGTTCAAGCATATGAACACTCACTCTAAATATTTCCAACAATGCTCAACAATAAATATCACATAACAATGATACTCATGATCTTTGTAAATCCTAGTTCAAGTTCTTCACTCAATAACTCACTTCAACAATAATGCTCATAAAACAATCTTCATATAACAATTATACTCATGTTATTTTCAACCTCTTATTCAATTTCTTTGCTCAACAAATCACTTCAACAACAATGCTTATAAAACAATCTTCACATAGTAAAGATACTCAAATCCTAACTCAAGATTTTCACACAACCAATGGCTTCAAAAACAATGCTAATCAAAAAAGGTTTTAACAACTCTTTATTCCAGAAAATATTGAAGCATTAACTCAACACACTCAATAGGAAAACCTAATCAAGTCCTTTTCACTCCAAACTTATTTTCCAAAAAACCAATCAATCAACTTAACTATGGAATAATGTGCTCATACCTTTTTATGTAAGATGAAGGGATCTCATAAATATATCACAACCACAAACACTTCTATGCCAAGCTCAAAGAGGTTAGAATATAAATCTTTCTCACAATATAATGTAAATACTCAATTACACCTTATCACTCCATCTTTCAAAAACAACCATCAACATACATAAAATATTTATCCAATAACACATTATAAACTCCCAACTAAAAATAAATTCAACATCCACCAAAATAAATCAAAACCTCTTTAATAAAATTTAATGGCAAAAATAACTTTGGCAAAAATCAAAACCTCTTTCCTTAAAACTCCAATAACATAAATCACTTCTCAATAAAACAATCTTTCAAAAACCCTTTTAACTCCAACTAGCACAAATCAATTACCAATAAAATAATTCTTCACAAACCCTTATAACTCCAAATAACACAAATCAATTACCAACAAAGTAATCCTTCACAAACCCTTATAACTCCAAATAATCCTTAGAAAAACTTTAGGCAATATAAAATTTAATCAAAAATTACCTTTGCCACTAGTGGGATTCGAACCCACAATCTCTGCCTCTGAGAGTGCTCTAGCCATGGACGTTACCACCATGTGTGCTAGATGCACGCTTAAAACTCCATGAGCACCTTGTGCTCTTTGTACCACACCTGGCGCTCAAACCAAACATGAATAAAACTTTCCCTTGGCGCTCAAGTTGAACACGCCAATCATCCACATGAATTGATCGTGGACTCTTCCACTCCAATGCTCTCACACAACACATTGTACCATTGGACCATCATGTCCAATGTAGGTCATACCATGCGCTTAAACTTTTCATCTTATTCCTACACTAATAATACAAATAAGCTCTTTGTCTTCTTCCTCAAAGTTCAATGATTTGCATGAATTCCTTTAGCTTGGTTGCATGGAAATTAATTTTAAGAGGGATACTTTTGAATGCCTCTTTGCATATTATTTATACATGATTTCACCATATGCCTTATATGTTAGTGCTCCATTTTATTTGATGACGTCGACGATCCATTTAGAAACATTTTATAATCTATAAATTATTTAAATTCTAATAAAATTTAAATTTTATAAATTATAATTATAAACCTTTGACTTTAATAAAATTAAAGTCTTCCTTGGTATAAAATTTAAACCTTCTAAATGTACTCCATTGATTTGATTATTCTGCCATCAGGATGTTTAACAAAAACCCTTGTAGAATAATATTTTAATAACATTTTCTTCAACTTTTCATATTGCTCTTGGTATTAATGATGATGTACTCCATGGTATTAATGATAGCTTCATTTGTTCACTTTGGCATCAATGACAACTTCTCACCTTGACATCAAAGACAACTGAATGAGCTCAAAATTTCCAACAAAACCAAAACATAAATCTCTACCAAAATGTTGCCACCATGTTTTTATTGTAGGACCTCCCACATGTTAGCGTTCTAAGCACACAACCACCTACCATTGGCCCAACCACCACGGTTTGATATGAAGCTCCAATACTCCTTCCTCTTATGTATTCTATGACCACCATGTAAGAAAAAAATTGTCCTCCTCCACGTAGTTCACAATTTTCATGCACTCCAATTAATTCATTCGAAGGATGATTTTTGTTTTCCAAGGCACATAGTATATATATATACACTGTGCTCTCCCTGATAGCACATCGGTGGGTGAAAAAAATAGTTGATGTCGACGCCTTAATTTTAATCACTTGCCCTTTTTAACCCTATAATTAATCTAATTACTTTAGGTCTATACTTTAGACCTTTAATATTATAATACCAAATTATAATATTATTTTCATGGGCCTTTATATTGCTCCTTTAGACCTTATTTGACCACCTTGAATATTATAATAGGTATATTATAATATTATTTTTCCTTAGGCCTAGAAGCAATCTTCCACTTGCACTGTTGATGAAAATTGATGCTTGACCTCATACTGCTCACTAAAACTGACTCTTGACATCAATGACAACAAAAATTTCTCATATTTCCAACAACCTCCCCATTTGTCATTGATGGCAACCCAATTATATTTTACCATTTCCTTTACCTTTTTTTGTTTTTACTCCCCCTAAGAAACTGCTTCCCCTAATTTAATGCTCTCCCCCTAACTCAAATATTTTCCCGTTTGACATCAATGGCAAAGGGTCACCTTTGGGGCTCAAGACTAAGAATGAGTCTCTTAGATTAGCCTCTCTCCCACCTTCTCTTGAGGTGGTTAGTTCTGGTGTGGGAGTATTTTTACTCCTAGCATACACTGATCTTTACCTTTGTCTACTTTCTTCCTCATCTGATCCTTTTGATTCCTCTCACTATTCCTGTTCCTGCTTGTCTCTAGAATTTTTCTCTATACCACTTTATTGTATGCCCATCATTATTGCACTTATAACACTTAATATTGTTATTCATTTAAGGTTTAAATACCTTGGTATTTCTCTTGGTGAAGCCATATCCATTCCTGTCATGAATCCTGTAATTTACTGCCTTGTGACCAAATTGATTACAAGAGTAGCAATACCCTTGAAAAAGATGCATGTTTATGAAATTACCATATTCCTGTCTTCCATGTGTCCTACATTGTGTAGCCTTGTGCCTAAATCTATGACATAAGAAGCATCGTCCATTGAAAATACCTTGAATTGACTTCATTTTTCTCTTAGTCTCTTTTACCCTGTGTTTCTTTTTATTCCATCTATTCCTCATTTGTGCATTGTTCCTTCTCCTGTTGAACTCTCTATTTTCCGACTCATCCTCAAAAGTCTCACTTTCTCTTACACTCTCTTCTTCTAAAGCTTCTTATTATTTGGAGCTTGATATTTACTCCTCTCCATATTTTAATTATTCCTGTTCAAATACAAGTCCTATTTTATTTGATGAACATCTTTGTACCTTGATAATCTTCTCTATGGTTTTTGAGCTTTCCCCAAACTTCTGTAGCTTATCTTTAGACTCTTTTACTTATTTCCTTAGAGAAGCTACTTCTTGCTCTAAACTTTCACATTCTAAAACCTTAGCTTCTAACTTCTATTTAAACCTCCTTATCTTAGCTATTGAGTTGGTTAGATCCTCTATAAGATTTCCTTTCTCTTCATCGCATTCTTGAAATTTTAGCTTGAGTTTTGAGTTTTGCTTTATTACCTCCCTTAGTGCATCAAGGGCATAAATAAGTTCTCCTTCAATATAAACTTCTCCTTTCTTTGATTCTTCCTCTATTTATTTGCCTATGGGACTCTATATGTTTCTAAAAGAGTGATTGAAAGTAATTGAGCATTGTGATAAGTGTGAAGATTATTGAGTCTCTAATAATTCTCTTTATGTTTTTACGAGTTTGGACAAGTTCTAGTGAGGACTTTTTGAGAATATTTGGACAAGTTCTAGTGAGGACTTATTGAGCATATTTGGACAAGTTCTTGAGAAGACTTATGGAAAAATTAGTGTGAGCTTTTGTGGAAGCTTACAAGGTAGATTTGAGATAAGTCTTTGAGAAGACTTGTGAGTAGGGTTGATTCATTGATTTTTTTAAACCTTGAGTTAAGGTTTGGGGCAGATCTAGCAGAGTTGATTTGAGATTGAGCCAAGATTTATGTTGAGGCTTGAGGATAGATATTGAGGATAGATTTATGCTATATAGAAGGATTGCATTTAGTGCAGATCAGAGGATAGAGATTGAAGACAGATTTGTGCTAGACCAAAGGACTGTGTTTAGTATATATTTGAGGATATATTTTGGTGTAGATTTGAGGATAGGTTTGTGCTAGGCCAAATTACTATGTTTAGTACAAATTTGAGACAGAGCTTTGAAGGTGATAGAGTATAAACAATGATAGTCTCTAGTGGATAGAGATCCATTAGCCAGGGTAGTGAGGACAAGTGTCTTTAGTGGATAGAGATCCATTATCCAGAGCAATGGGGGCAATAGTTCTTCTAGAAGATCACCAATTAGAGCTAATAAAAAAGGAGTTCTCCTGTGGATAGAGATCCTAAAAACTAATTAGGGTATTAGTATCTCCTTTGGATATAGGTCCATAAAAATTGTAATAGGGAAATGATTACCGAGAGATTGATTGAGAAAATTTTAGTGAAATATTTTCTCCGTGGAGTACCCCACATTGGGTTAACCATGTTAAATTGGTGTGTCTATTGTGTGTGGTGATTTATGCATTGCTTTGTTTACTGTTGTTGATATTACGATCTATACATTGCATAGTATTGATTGGGAAAGAAAAGTAAAAAGTGGTCTTATACTGTTCACCCCCCTTAGTATAAGCTTATGTTATTCAGTTATTTTATAATGAACCCTAAATTTTTTTCAATTGATTGAACTCTATTTTATTACCTTTAATGGCTTATATAGTAGATGTAGATCTTGGTATTTTATTTCACCAAGTTTTTGCCTTGTAGTAGATGAATTCACAACTTCTTATTGGCTATCCAGAATAGCTTCCTGCTTCACCAAAATGGGGTCTTAACTTTATGTCTTGAGCCTTAGGTTTTGTGGCTTGATTCTTCTAGTGATATTCCATCTTCTATTTTAGATTCAAAGAACTTCTTTCTCTAAACTTGTGCCTTCTTGCTATGAAAGGTAATATCCAGATCTATTGGGTTTGGTAGAATTATTCTATCTAAATATTTCTTCAAGTTACTTATCGAATTATGACTTCAAATATGATCTTCTTCTTCTCAATATTATGAATGTCTTGAGGTCTTCACTAGATTCTTGTTCTATATTTGAAATTCCTTACCAAATTCTTCTCTTGGGCTTGTTTTTGAATGGCGATAATTATCCTAAGACCTTCACTATTAGGATCTTTCTTTTTGATAGTATATTTCTCCAATGAGTTCTCATAGGAACTCCTTTGATGATGCTTCTATGATCTCTACAATAATTCTCACAAAGCCTTTTTATTTTTATGCTTGAGACCTCTCCTAGGTATTCTATGTTGTATCTCCTTTGGTCTTCCAACTGAGACCTTTTATTCAACCTTTTGATTCTAGAAGTGTTGGTGATGAGATCTTCTTCTTGGATCTTTGATTATGTTGCTTGTAGCTTCTAGAATAGAACTACATTGGTATTTTCTCTTATTTCTACAATTTGTAGGCTTTGATTGAGATCACTAATTTCCTATTTCTTAGACTCTTCTCTAGAGTCTTCTTAGAAAACATGAACTTTATCTTTTGAATTAGGAATTTTCTTCTAGAATTTACTTCAAAAAATCTTCTTTGGAGTGTAGTTCTACATCAAGAATTCTTTTCTAAAGTTTTCTTTGGGAAATCTTCTTTGGTGTTTTCTTTTAAATCAGGAATTCTTCTTTTGAATTAGGAATTATTCTCTAAAACTTTCTTTAGAATTAAGGCTTCTATGGCATTTTCTAGATCAACACTTTTTTGGCCTATTGTTCTTAAATAATTCTCTAGCATATTCTTCTTCAAGGCTCTCTAACCTATTTATCTTCTAGGATTATTTGGTCTATTCTCCTTCTACACTTTGCATATATTGATCTTGAATGGAGATCACCAATATCCTATCTCCTTATTGTCTCAACTTTTGTATTCTCTTCTTCCTTGAGTATGCTATGAGGCTACTATGGCATTTTTATTCACTTTTGCACTTCGTAGGGTTACAACTCTTGTAATGGGACCTTTTTTGAGGTTTTTGAATTCTTTAGTCTACTCCTCATTACTGCAAGTATTGGAATAATTCTAAGAATATATTCTTCCTAACCATTTTATAGGAAGCTTTCCAACATTTTCCTTAATCTTATTTTTCCTACAACAAGTTGTTAGAAACTAGAATGAAAGGATAAATCTGGCGATAATACTCTTCACTAGTTGATTTTTTAAACTAGTGGTATGAATATTGAGTTCTAGTATTCACGCATTTTTCTACAACTTTGTGGAAAGACTCTAACCATATGAAATCTCAATTTTTTTGTAATTGATATTTTATTTTAGTCATCACTTGTGATTCTCTCCCTATTCATATTGACCTACTGGACTATGATGGATGTAGGCCCTCCTATTCCTATCTTGATTCACTATGGATCTAATACCACTATTAAATTTTGAGGATATATGCAGTGGGAGATATCTAACACAAGTCTTGATAAGATGAAAACAAGTGAGTCTACAATATGACTAAAATATACTATAAATAGAAAGTGGTAAAAATATAATTTAGTATGGAGGATATGGTCACTCCAATAATATAAGCTAAATAACTACATTGTGCTCCATATAGGAGCTCTACCACACTTTAATCTCTACTACTACAATGCCTTTGATATCTATATGTTGCATCTTATGATCTACCACTGTAAGATCATTTATATAGGAAAATAGATTCCTTGGTCAAAACTCTACATAGTTGTACAAGTGGACACCTTGCATATTGAAACTTGTGCATTTATTACATTGCTTGAGGTATGTAGCTAACTTCCCCCTACAGTAATATCTACTCTAATTATGTACTAAAGGTGGTACATTTACATTACCCAAATGATGTAATATAATCAGACTCTAAAAAAAAATTGGTTTTGATTTTAAGTGGAGATAGTTGATAAATTCTCTCTTTAGAAAAGTTTTCGATCATAGTTAATGGTTTATTGGTAGATTTATTTAGGAGGCAACAAGATCTAAGACAATAAGATCCTATATCCCCATATTTATTCATCATCATGGTTGAAGCTTTAGGTAGAACTTTGGGTGTAGCCACTACCACAAAAAATATAAGAGGGATTAAACCTATAGGTAATGTTGCAGCAGTGTCTTACCAGTAATTCATGGATGACACTATCATCTTGGGTGAATCCTTAATAAGAGAAGCAAATGAGATACTCAATATCCTACATATTTATGAAAGAGCTTCCAATAAAAGTGTCAATTTTGAGAAAAATTCATGTTTATTTTTTCAACACAACTAGATAGGTGCAATAGATAATATCTAGGATTTTGGGATGTAGCATAGTAGAATTTCTAGCTACCTACCTTGGATTATTTATTTTCACATGTAGAACTAAATAAGATATGTGGGATCTATTCATAGACTATATTCAAAGAAATTTGGTGGGGTGGAAGGGAAATATGTTATCTCAATCGAGGAAAATACAAAATTTAAAGGCAACATTAGAAAGCATCCCAATTTACTACGTATAACTTTTCATAATCCCCTACAAGGTCAAAAATAAAATAGAGAAAATCTTTAGAAGGTTTCTTTGGATAGGGGTGTAAGAAAAAAAGGCTTACTTTGGTATCATGGGATAGAGTTTTCTCTTCAAAGAGGAAAGGTGGTATAGGGATAAGAAAGTTGTAATAGTTCAATAAAGTAATGCTAACTAAAATAGGTTGGATATTGACCAAGGAAAAATATTTGCTTTCGGCTAATATTATTAAGTGTAAGTACTTTGAAGGTTTCATACCCTTATTTAAAATTTTAGACCCTCCTAAAGGATCAAACATTTGGATTGGAGTTTCAAAAACTAAGAAATTGCTAAGAAGTGGTCTAATATGGATGGTAGAAGAAGGCAAGAAAGTATTTTTTTGATAAGGCACTTGGATTTTAGATAGTCCTTTACAACAAATGCAAAAGTTTAGAAGACTCAAATATCCCTTAGTTAAAAAATATAGACCACTAATCAAATATTACATAGAATTTGGGGAATGTAAGAGGTTTTAGAAAGAGCTAACTTTAGATTTTATTGATTCAAAACTGCAACAATCTATGCTAATCTTAACAAGTTGTTGTTGCATTACCACTTACCTCAGAATGAAGATAAGGAATATTTTATCTGGTCCCTACTTAATTAGGAGAATTCTCTACAAAATCAACTTATACCTTGCAGTTCAAAGGTGTGGAGGGGGACTTTACTATAAATAAGGTTAGGAAAATGAGTTAATCCCTAGATTGGCTATGTTTCTTTGGTTATGCTTACAAAATAAGATTCTAAGTCTAGATAACCTAATTAAGAGAGATTTTCAAATGAAAAATACATGTTCTCTTTGCATGAAGGATGTTGAATCATTCGACCACTTGATTATTCATTACGAGTTTGCAAGTAAGATACTTAATATTCTAATGGTAGCTATGTTCTAATCTTGTTGGTCCGGCTTTCATGCACACCCCGGGAAGGATGAAGCAAGGAAGCTCCGGAGACACCCATGGGACGGATCCCACTCATCTTTAGGATCTGGCTGGTTATCCAAGGTGCGAGTTACAGAGTTGGGTCGAATGGCAATTCACTCTTTTCCACTTTTGGAATAGATTTCAATATGGACTGCTTTGCTACCTTACAGGGGGTTCTTTAACTTGTTCAGTAGTTGCAAAAGTTGATTAGATTTAACTTGAATTCTAGATCTAGCTCTCATGGGTCAGCAGATTTAAATAAAAAACAAACAAAGAAAATAAAAATGGATCATTCACCGAAAACAAAGAGAGGGTAGGGTAATGCAGAAAGAGAAGTTTATCAAACATCAATTGTAAAACCCAAACTGTCAATCTTATCTATGCTACTAGCTTCACAACAGAACAAATCAAAGAAGAAAGTGTCCAGTCAGTCTAAGATCACTTTCAACTAAGAGCACAAGGCAGAGTGAAACAGATCTAGCAAAAAATTATAAATCGAAGGGAAGTTGGTTAAAACTGGTATCTTTCATCGGTAGCCTAGCTCGCACAGTGAAGACAGAGCAATTAGAACAAACTTACATCTAAAATTTGTAATTTCCCCTAGCAGACAAGAGAACAACTGAAGCATAACAAAGATATTTAAACTTGATAATGTCAGATTTATAACATATATCTAACAAACTTTAATGGAACAAAAAACAAAAGAAGATACACTTATCACACTCTGCAAGAGATTAGGCTCCTGGCCATGCTATCACAGAAAAGCTAAAGCACATCAACTCCAAGTCCAGAAACAAAGGATTTCACAAAATTTGCAAGAAATTGCTTATAAGACTTTTATTTCTAAGTCTCTCGCCTCCCGTGATTACATTTAGAATACTGTATTTATAGACTCAGGACAGACCCTGATCTTTTCAAAATATCTTGCTCAAACCCTAAATCTTATCGCACTTAAACCCTAGGACCCGGGTTTTACAATAAAAATCCATTTAAAATCAAAGTCCGGATAGAACTTAACCCTTCGGAAAATCTGTGCAGTCAGCTGCCATAAATGGAGAAGATAAAATCTAAAGCCACTTGCATTCATTCGCAGCTACAAATAAATGCTTTCATTAATTCTGCGGGTGAGTCGGATGAGTCACCACTTCTCTCAGATCTGATCTCCATAAAGCCATCCCCGTGTTGAAATTGTCTTCATGCTATCAAGTCTCGCAATAAATTTGTCATTGAATGCTCTCACCGACAGCTTCTCTTCTAGCATGGCGGTCCTTGACTAAATCCGCACTTTAACTTTGCCTTTATGGCCTTTCCCGGTTGTCCCGCAAGTGCCAGATGGAATCCTGCATGAAAGACAAAAAGATTAATTAGCTCTTTAATAAACATTAAATCCAAGCTTAAAACATTAAAATAGATTAAAAACCACAAAATAAGCTTGCATGTCGGCTTCTGCTCTGTCTCATACACGCTTTGACACGTGTCGCTACCCCAGGATGCCTTCTGTTTCAGCTGAAATGCACTTCTGGTCAACTTTGTGGACTTTCTCTCTCCTATCACGAAAATGAGACGTCACAATTTCGCGACATGTCGTGAAATCGCGACGTCTCCAGCGCTGCGCTGCTTCTCCCCCTGTCGGCCGCGAAAATGCGACATGTCACGATTTCGTGACATGTTGCAAAATCGTGCCTCTCGCTGGTGGCCGTACATCTTCCTCAAAATGTGCAGCGCGTCGCTACCATTTTCTCCCTTCGCCTTTGAAATGTGCAGCGCGTCGCTGCACCCTTTTACCCCTGATTTCGAAACATGCAGCGCATCGCTGCAACTTTTTCTTTCGACTTGGAAACATGCAGCGCATCGCTGCACCCTTTAGCCCGCGATTTTGAGACGTGCAGCGCATCGCTACAATTTTTGGACTTAGCCACTTTTTCATTTATCCTCAGCGAAAATGGGACATGTCGCGATTTCACGACATGTCGCCAAATTGCGCTCCTCCGTACAACCTTCTTCTCTCTCCTTCGATAGACAGTGATTTTGCGACACTTTCCAAAAATGGAAATGTCACGATATCGCAACACTTCCAAAAATGGAAAGTGTCGCGATTTCGCTACACAAAAATTACTTGGCAGATTTTTGACTCTTCAGCCCACTTTCTCTCTCCTACCACGAAATTGCGATATGTCGCGATTTCGCGACATGTCACAAAATCGCGCCCTTCCGTACAGTTCATCTTCTCTCTCCAAAAGTTGTCGCGATTTCGCGACATGTCGTGAAATCACGACCTTTCTGGCACTTAGCCGATTTTCATGCATTTTCTCTCTCTTGCCGCGAAAATGAGACATGTCACGATTTCGTGACATTTTTCTCCCCGGATTTCTCTCTCCTCATCCTGCAACGATTTGGCGACGCTTTCCAAAAATGGAAATGTCGCGATATCGTGACACTTCAAAAATGGAAGTGTCGCGATATCGCGACACTTCCAAAAATGGAAGTGTCGCGATATCGCGACACTTTCAAAAAATGGAAGTGTCGCGATATCGCGACACTTCCAAAATGGAAGTGTCGCGATATCGCGACACTTCCAAAAATGGAAGTGTCGCGATATCGCGACACTTCCAAAAATGGAAGTGTCGCGATATCGCGACACTTCCAAAAATGGGAAGTGTCGCGATATCGCGACACTTCCAAAAATGGCTTAGTCGTTTTCTATTTTCCTGTCGCGATATCGCGACATTTTCGAAAAATGGAAGTGTCGCGATATCGCGACACTACCAAAAATGGAAAGTTTGATTTTTCATGAATTTATGCAACTGTTTTCAGCATTTTTCTCGGTACCGGTGCAGGATTTGGCTTAAGCATGAATGATTTCTAGCATGTAAAAGTGAATTCTTGGATAACACAGCTGGAATGCAAGAAAAAGCACAACTTTAAAAAGGAGGCAAGCAAATTTGGATTTAAAACCTGAAAAACATCTAGAGGGTCCCTGCAGCAAAAATGGAAGTTTAGAATTTTCTAAGGATGGAATCTCATTTTTCAGTGGGGGTGTGTTGCTTATCAACAGAGCTAACTTTAGATTTTATTGATTCAAAACTGCAACAATCTATGCTAATCTTAACAAGTTGTTGTTGCATTACCACTTACCTCAGAATGAAGATAAGGAATATTTTATCTGGTTCCCTACTTAATTAGGAGAATTCTCTACAAAATCAACTTATACCTTGCAGTTCAAAGGTGTGGAGGGGGACTTTACTATAAATAAGGTAAGGTTAATCCCTAGATTGGCTATGTTTCTTTGGTTATGCTTACAAAATAATATTCTAAGTCTAGATAACCTAATTAAGAGAGATTTTCAAATGAAAAATACATGTTCTCTTTGCATGAAGGATGTTGAATCATTCGACCACTTGATTATTCATTACGAGTTTGCAAGTAAGATACTTAATATTCTAATGGTAGCTATGTTCTAATCTTGGGTGGTCCCTAGTACTTTTAGGAAGATTTTTAACCAATGGAGATGATTTTTTAGTTGTAATAGATTATCAAAACTTTGAGATTTACTATTACATTATTTTTTGTGGGGATTTTGGAGGGAAATAAATTCAAGACTATTCAGGGGGAAAAGTAGGGATGAAATTTTAGTGTCTAACATAAATAAAACTATAGTGAGAGAAAATTTTCCTACCTTTTATAATAGTGTGGACTTTGAGAAAAAATTGGAAAAGAAGATCACTAGTGAATGGCACTTGGGAGGACCTAGAGCAACACCTTTTCTAATCATTTAGAAAAAAACATATACTAGATGGAAAAAACTAGAGGAGGGTTGGCTAAAGTTAAACTTTGACAAAGCTAAAAAAGGTAACCCAAGTAGATCTTGGGGAGGAGGTTTCATTAAAAATGGGAAAGGTGAAGTGTTATGGGTGTAGACAGGAAAAATTGACCCATTAAGATGAGTCATTTTTCTTAAAAACCCTTAGCTTTCCCTCTTAAAAAATATAGTTTTATCTTCAATAGAATTTTTACCCTATCAAATAATCTCAATTCTTCTTAAATTTTATACCTTTGGATAGGGCTCAAAAAGATATTTCCAACGGTATATTATATGTCCAATTTTGATATCGTTTGACCCCTAAAACTATAAAAAACTATGTATAGGTCTAGCTGTCACGGAATTCATGGGAAAATGTGCATTTAACTTTATAAAATTTATTTGATTTTTTTTTTTGATGAAAAGCTAAATTATATTAATAATAAAGTTTAACATGAAAAAAGTGGCGGGTGGCAATGATCACACCCCTGGAAGAAACAAGCCAACCCTAACCACGGGTTGGGAAACCACAAACCAGAGCTCACTACAAACTAGGCAACATCAATCAAACAGGCAGTGAAACTTGCATGCAATCAAAAAGTTTGTGGCCGCACGTCTATGTTGGAGTCCCATGGAATGGCCAAGGTATGCGGTAATCCATCCGTGTGTCCCCGATCCTCATGAACATTTGAATCTCCCCAGCCCTGTCCTCGAGATCTATCAAGCTGGCAATTATGTGCACTTATATCCCCCGCATTCCAGGCACGATCCTGTGTGCCACCATTAACTTCCACCAGCTCATCCCAGGCACCTCTGGGTGGAGAACATGATGGTGATTGAATTGGCTGTGCATTCCATCCATCATTGTAGGTAAAAATGTCATGTCCCCAACCTCCCTGTGCATGCACCAGACGTGGCAGTTGATGAGACCTCGAGCGGGAACAGGATGTCTGTGTGCGTTGTTTGGAAAAACCCTGCTAACTGAGCAAGGTGCATTTTTCCAGTCATCCAAAAGTGCCTTCATGTGCGCCTGCTCAATGTCAAGTTTAGCCTGCTGATTGCAAATCTGGAACCATGTATCTTGAAACACCTCTATTTTGTCACCTAGAGAAAATTCATCGAAGGATTTTGATGCTGAAAAACTATCTTGTTTCTAGATTTCCACATGTGAAAAAGAAGACTAATTCGAAATATGTGCCACACTTTGGACAAGGGAAGAACAAATTTAATCTTATCCCCTAACAGAGCTTGCTGCCATGTAAGGGATTCATCCTGGAATTGGGAAAAAAAGACCATCCCCATTCCCAGGCACTCCTTGCTCTTGTGCAAAACCAAAAAATATGAGGAGAAGATTCATCCTCATTACAGAATGCACATTTAGGGTTTGCAACTCTCAAGTGCCTGAGTCTGCCTCCTAAGGGTAAACTTTGAAAGAGAAGGCTCCAAGCAAAAAAAGATTGTTTTGGCTCAAGAAAAGAAGACCAAACTATCTGAAATCGAGCCTTCCAACCAGAAACCGCCACTGGATCTCCCCATTTATCATTAAGTCTAGGGACCATTGGCAACATTGGGGAGAGCCACTTGTAACCCAATTTAGCCGAGTAATTCAACAATGGTATATCCGAAAACCAGGACCAATCTTTCCACCATGGCCTCTGAGAGTGCTGCCCACACTTGTGCCACATGGAAAAGGGGATAATGTCAATTACTGAGTCATAAGTGAGCTTGTCACCAGTGCTCAACTGAAATTGTTGTTTAAAAAGCGGCCAAGGGATCCAATCCCTCGAGGTTTGAGAATAAAAATCAGAAACTGTAGATATACCTTTTTTAAAAAACTTTTGGGCATGAATCCACGGGACCTGAGCAAGAGGAGTTCCCTGAATGTTAATCACCGAAGACCACCAGATGTTTAAAGAATTGATGGACAATCCTTTATGGCCTCTATTCCCTTTCCACTTAAGCCAAGGAGTGAATTGCTGCCATGATTTCCAAATACTTTTAATCACAAAAGAACCAGAGATTTTCACAAAGACTGGCATTACAATTAGGGAAGGGAGGTCAATTCCTCTCCAGGCTTGTTTGTTCAAAGGCAGCCCTGAAGAAATACAATGTCTAATGAGGATTTTCTAGGCCTCCGAGCCTTTAAGGGCTCGTATGATCCATTTGGCACAGAGAGCCATGCCTTGTCTTTTACAAATCAACCATGCCCATTCCTCCTGAAGCTTTAGGTAAATAACACATATCCCAAGCAACCCGGTGAAAACCTTTCTTCTCACCTCGAGTTTGCCCACAAAAAATTCCTCAATAGTCTTTCAAGCTTAAGGTAGCATGCTTGTGAAGGGACCCAACAAGAAGAGTAATACACATGAGTAGAGGCAAGGACCTTAGAACAAATCTAGAATTTTCCCCGCCGTAGACATCTTCTTAGTAATCCAATACTCAAGCTTTTTCTCAACTTTCTGCGAACATAGTTCCATAACCGAACAGGGGAACCATAAAAGGCAAAAGGGATCCCTAGAAATTTGAACACTTCTCCTGGCAAAATCCAATGCCATTGAAACTGTTCTAGCCAAGGAGGGAGCGGGGTAGGGGACTGCCGATAACAAGAAGTTTTTCTCCACTGAATACTAGAACCAGAGGCCTGACAAAAAACTTCCAAACATCTGAGTGCTTCCTTCACTGAGTGTTCCTCCTCTAAAAGAGTGAGAAAAGAGTCATCAGCAAAGTGACCATTAATGAGCTGACCTTGGTTATCAGGGAGAGAAATACCCTTAATTTGGCCCAAAGAAGCATGCCTAGCAAGCAAATATCCAAAGGCTTCAAGAAGCAAGGATATACAGAGAAGGAGCCAAGGGACAACCTTGCCGAACAGATCTGAACAAACCGATTGGCCTAGTTTGATGATTATTCAAAGATAAAACAACCGAAGCATCCTGAAAAAGAATATTGACAGATTGAACAAACACAGGCCCAAACCCTAAAGACTGTAACATGGAAAGAATGAAGTTCCATTCAATTCTATCATAGGCCTTTTCAAAATCAATTTTCAAGAAGAGGGCTTGCTGACCAGATCGCCTAGCCCATTCCATACCTTCCCAAACTGCAATGACATTATCCAATATATATCTGCCTTTAATAAATCCTGTTTGCTCCGGCCTAACAATAAGAGGCAACAGGGGCCGGAGTTTCAGAGCCAGGGCTTTGGCAATAATCTTATAGCTGACATTGAGCAAGGTAATTGGCCTCCAATTTGTTATACATTCAGGATCCCCTTGTTTTGGAATGAACTTGATATTACCTCGGTTCAAAATTGCTCCAAGAGAGCCACTGTGCATGGCTTCAAGGTAGACTTTGTGTAAATCAGAACCAACAAAGTCCCAACATGCCTTGTAGAATTCACAAGGAAATCCATCCAAGCCTGGGGCCTTCTCATTGGCCATTTGAGTTAATGCTGAGGCAAGGTCATCAACAGACAAATACTTTTCACACTCCTCTCTTTGAGCTACAGAGAGTTTGTTAGGGACAACATCCATGCAAAGCTTGAGAGCTTCATCCCTCTCTGGAGAAGAAGACTGAGCAGCAAAAACTTGAGTGTAATGCTTAACAAAAATGTCAGCAATACTGGGTAGAGAGGTATGGCGAATACCATTGTCCACAATAGCTTTGAATTTAGTGGCATTGCGAGGAGGACGTAACTTTTGGAAGAATTCCTTAGAAACTCTGTCCCCAATTTTAAGCCAATGTAAGCGGGCCTTGATCTGAGCACCTTTAGCTTCATAGAGCTCTGCCACCTTGAGCTCATGACGAACCTGAGCAGCATGCCCCTGCAAAACAGGACAGAGAGGGTTGGCTTCAAGCCTACAAGAGGCTTTTGTCAGTTCAGTGCGTAAAGCAAGCAAAGAATATTTTCTAAACTGAGCAACTTTCTTGCCCAAACTGCGAAGAAGGGCTGTGGTTCGGGATATAGCATCATTCCACCACTCAATCCATCCTTCTTCACCAACAGGTCTGTCCCCCAAATTCCAGACTCTCCGAATATGACACATCATGGAAGAATGTTGAAGAAAGGATGTGTTAAGAAAAATTGAGACTTAATACCCTGAACAGGTACCACAGAAGATAAAATAGTGAACATAATTGGGGAATGATCAGACCCAATAGTACCAGCAATAACCTCCACAACTGGAGCATCACCATGCTTTCGATGAAAATAAAACTGGGTATGGTCTGACAACATAGCTCTATCTAAACGTTTGAGAATCCTTGCCCGCCCAACTTGAAAGTTATTCCAGGTAAACCAAAGGTGCTCATCAAAAGAAGCAGGAGAAAGACAGGAATTAGGGTCAGACAAACATAATTTTTTTTTCATAAAAAACCAGGCTTCACGCTCACCAAGGGCCCACCTGTGGTTTAGACCCCCAATTTTATCAGAAGCACGCTCAACCATATTAAAATCTCCACAGACGATCCAAACTACAGGAGGCAAAGAAAAGGCACACCATTTCCAAAGCAAAAAGCGCTCCGGAGCACTATTGGAGGCATATACATTTAAAATTCCAAAGGACATTCCGTCAACTTCAAGCAAAATCCAAACAGCTTGGTTAGAAGGGTCAACCCCCCAATCAACAAAATTCCCATGCCATCTATTGGCCAGGAGAATAACAGCACCACCACGACCGGGAGGGTGCTTGGTGGAAAAAAGTTGACTATTAGGGTAAATGAGCGCACAGGCACACTGCAATTGGAACTCAATGATTTTAACTTCTTTCAAGCAAACAATATCTCGGGCCCCCATACTTGGTTGCACAGAAAGTAATATCATCGCGAACCATGTATCTTCGAACTGGGTCCGTCAGTCCTCTAACATTCCATGATAGAAAAATCATTCTGACCTGTCGAGGATCAAACTTCCTCTGACCTCATCAGAGTCACCCAGAATAGCAAGCGATTGAAACGAGTTGCTAGAAAAGCTTCCCAGTTGTCGGTTTTTGTCTGCATGCAGCCTCGCACTGGACTACGAGACCTTCGTCTTCGGGCATTCATGCCTTCTTTTTGCTCCAGCTGGTGAGCAACCATGGAGACAGAGAGGATACCATCATCTTTAAGAGCCATCGACATATCTTCAGCCACAACTGCTGAATTGGAAAGGATTTGAGTACTTGGGGAAGCATTCTGGGATGGAACTGGGACATGCAAGGGCGGTTTTATCGCTGTGGCTTGAGCATAGGAGCCAGCAGGCTGACCCCCCTGAGGATTATGGATAGAGGACTGGCCTCCCTGAGGGCCTTTACCAGGGACATGCTTGCCTTTCTTGGAGACCACCTTCCAGTCACTGTCAGACCCATCTTTGGTTGGCTGGTTTTTCTCATTAGAAGCTTGATTAACAGGGGTTGGGCCCTTGGATTTAAACTTATCTCGCCATTAAGGGACAATCTTTAATCTTGTGTGCGAGCAGATCGGCACCTGTAGCAAGTGTTTGGCAAATTGACATACACCACTCTCTGGTGGATATTAGTATCACCTACCTTAATATCAATAAATTCCTTGAGGGAATTGGCCAAATCAATTTTCACACAGAGCCGACGGGTAGGCCGAGCATTATAGAAGCGCTGAGGCTCTTCACATACAAATTCCCCAACTTTCATGGCAACATCACGAATAAATGGGACCAATGCCATTGGCAAACCTGGGAATTCAACCCACACAGGGACAACAAGAGAGACACCATTGGCAACCTGGAAATTCTTGTGCCATGGTTGACAAATAAGCAAAGTGCTATGAACATAACAAGGACCCTTGCTGAGAACTTTTTTGACACACTCTGATCAGAGAACCGAATATGAAAGAAACCTTTGGTCAGGTTTTGCACAGACTCTACAAAGATACCATATGGGTTCCAATAGCTTTGAAACCAGCTCCGTAGAATTGCATCAGAGGGGATACGGCCCAAGAAGTAGCCTATGACAATATTTTGCTCTAGCCAAGTACAAGCTTTATTGAAACTATCGAGGGGAATAGAAATGTCTGGCACATTACCTTGTGGAACACCGTGGGAATGAACTTCCGAGGTTGCTTGCCCGCCATCCTTTTCTCCATCGGCTTCACCAGACGATGAACCAGGAGGAACCAAATGTGACATATTAAAAAAAACATAGTAATTCCGCCCAAGGCGGATCAATAATGGAAGGACAAAGCAACAGATCCCATCCACTGGCACATGCAGCACTGTGACGAGGCCAAAAATCACACATGCAAACGATGAACGCAAAGTCGGCTCGGCTCCTCAGGATGAGTTGCAAAAATTTATTTGATTTTGCTCAAAGACTATTTCAATGGTAGGAGTCTTTCTCATTGATTAGCTAGCCCTAATTTGGGCTAGAAAATAATTTAGATTAACAAATTTCTAATCTAATGAGAATGGCTCAACAAAATGCCCAGATTGGTTATCTCACGAGAGAGATAAATATACGGGATCCATATACCAAGTGGAAGATAGAAAGAAGCAGAGAGAGATTGAGGGGGAGAGAGGAAGGGAAAATGAGAGCACGAAAGGCTAGATCAATGAAGGCATGAGAGGGATGAATGGAAAAATCAGAAAACCAGAGAGCAATAACATTTCGAAGAGAGAGAGAGAGTTTTGAAATAATAATTTTATTTGTTAGTTTGATTATCAAAAGTTGTAGGTTGAAGGATTGAGGGTAGATCTAAGAGTGATTAAAGAGTATTTACAAAATACCTATCTTGCTTCCTGGAATCCACTAATGATTTAATCAGAAGTAACCCTATTGTAAGCACGTATTTTCTTTTACAATTATATTAGTAATTATTGTTTTCTTTTCTATTCATACGCACATTTCATATTTCAATCTATTGTTCATTTAAAATAAAAAATAAAAAAACGTAATGTCACCTTCAAGCTGAATTTTCCCTAACCAAATCACCTCTATTTTTCATAAATTTTATACCATTGGATAGGGCTCAAAAAGATCTTTCCAACGATATATAATTTACCCCATTTTGATGTTGTTTTGACCTCTAAAATGCTAATAAACCATATGTAGGTCTAATTATCATGAATTCGTACGAATCTAATAAATTTATATAAATATAAATATGGGGGAAAATATTTGACTTTAAGTTAGGCATTTATTTGTTTTAGATCAAGTAGGATATAGTTGAAACCATTTGGTTTTACTAGCTTTATTAATTGTTGTATCATTTATCACTCGGATATAGATTTTGATTTATTTATAATCACCAATTATTATCATCCTTTTATATATAATTGTTGGGAAAGAACCAATAATATCCATTCAATCTAATGATTAAAAGGAATCCTAAGGCCATTTTTATGGGATCTGTGGCTTCTAATTATTAGTATCAAGTGCTTTTTCTATCAAGTTGCAGGTTTACAGGTCCAAATTGGCAAATTTGATAGATCAATTATAGATCCACTTAAATCGAACATCCGAACCAGGTAAGGATCTAAATCTAATTCTTCTTGGCTCCTTCATACTATAGATTCATATTTCTCTATTTTTATAAACATTTGCATAAAAAAAATAAAAATAAAAGAACATAGATTTAATTACATCATATTTTGCATTTAATCACATTAGTTGAAAAACTCAAAAGAAAAGGTCAAAATACAAACTTAGTTGCATCATTTTACATCAATCATATTAGTTAAAAGACTCAAAAAAATGAAAAGACAAAACATAGAATTTAGTTAAATTATTTTATACTTAATACATTAAATTGAAAAAATAAAAAAACATAAAAAGAAAAACAACATGTTAGCATAAACTCCATCTTTCACTTTCAATCATTGCATCAAAGTTATATTTACAATGCTTTCTAGATAGACTTGTATGCTATTTGTTCTCAAGGAAAGAGAAATTGCATTTAGTATAGAATAGTTGCATTTTGGCCAAACTAGGTGTATGTGAGACTATCCAAAAGAACACATCAAAAAAACTCCAAAACCTATGCATGGAAACTACCACAAAATATTTCCTAGTGAACCCACCCAATTCATCGAAAAATGACCAAAGAAGGCACCATCATAAGTGTCTCTCTCTAAGGTGTAGATCTACTATTCTCCCATTCCCCTTCGAAGTACGGATCCATCAACCTGGAGGAAAGGAGTGTAAGAATTTTAGAGCTACATTCTTTGGTGAACCCAACATGAAAAACATTAGGCATATTTCTGATTCATAAAACATAAAAAACCAAAAACATAATATATATTTACATATTTGCATACTTAGTTATTTAGGGATATAACATATATACCCCAAAATTTTAAGCATATATATAATATATATTTGCAAGATAAAAATATTAAAATCAAAATGCCTAAATTAAGAAGTGGTAAACAAGTAGAACCTGATCACATGGAAGAACAAGACCAAGAAAACATTTATGATAGGGTACTCATTTAATATTATGTATATTCAAAACAAGATGAAGGTGATAATGGAGAATATGAAATAGAAGATCCTAATAAACCTACATTAGATGAAAAAGGAAATCTTACATTTGAGTCTCTTAGCAAATTTACCAAATTTATAAAAAACCACATAGAAGAGTTTAATCAAGTCATACAAATTGATAATTTAGGAGAAGGTGATATGAAATCATCCTTAGCATCTGCATTTTGAATACATACAAATCCATTATCATACATGAATTCAATAGACCAGGATAATGATCAAGCAAGACCATCTAATCAAAACATGATACCTTTAAATCAAAATATTCAAAAACCAATAGCACAATCATCCAAGATCGCTGCTAGCAACCCCAAAATAAATCCTAAACAACAAATACAACCATCCATGACCATTTTATCTCAAGATCTTAATCAACAAATGTCAAACCAACAAAAATCTATACAAGTGCACAATACCAATTATAAAAAAAATCAACAAAAGACAATTCCACAACATCTTCATAACAATCCTCCTACCAAAACTTTGCATAATAGTATTTCAATTGGAAATCCTTACACAACAACATCAACTTATCAAAGATAAAACAACACAGTGCAACAAAATCAATTTGGTGGACAACCACGGGGCCTTCAAGACATAGTCAAACAATTAGCTTCAATATTAGATCAAATAGATCCAACCATCCCTCATATAGTTATAGAGAGATGTGTATCCAACCTTTAGATCCTATTGTAGTTGCCCAACCATACCCAAAACATTTACCTATGCCTGTCCTCCCGATATATAAAGGAACCGAAGATCCTATTGAGCATCTTCACATGTTTAGGACAACATGTCATGATATTTCTCATGATGATTTGTTGTTGCTAAAAATGTTCCCTAAAAGTCTCAGAGGCATGGCTCTAGAATGGTACTATCAACTACCTACAAACTCTTTAAGGAACTTTGAAGAGACAACAAAGATGTTTGTCCACCAATTTAGTGCTTATATAGAGAGGCATGTGACCATAAAATATTTATATAATTTAAAACAAGGTAAATATGAGAGTTTTGCCAAATTCTTGACTAAGTGGAGACAAATCTTAGGCAAACTATATTTTGCATTACCTTATCAGGAAATGTTGGACATTTTTATTGGAAACTTATAAGAACAATTGTCTTATGAACTTTCTACTGCTATAGTAACCACCTTTGATCAAGCAATTGATCTAGCTAGGAGGGTAGAATATGCCCTCATTAGAAGAGGACAATTTAAAAAGAAATATGAGGACAAAACCCCTAATAACCAATACAAAAATAAGCAAGTAGTGGGTGATTGAGTTACTGTTGACAATTTTGTCACATTTCTCAAGGGGTAGAAAAGAAATCAAATTTTGTATAGTGTTGTGTAAAATTTTGCTTTGTTTTGAACAGTTGCAGCAATTTTGGCTTCCAATGCCACCCCTTTGTATATAAAATAGGAAATTTAAAGAGAGCTTCACACCCGAAGCATTTCCAGCACTACTTCGGGTAAAAATTTTGTGAAGTAGTTTTCGTTGAAGAAAAATACAAGGAAAAAAGAATGAAACTACTTCGCGCCCGAAGCGTTTCTGACAGCTACTTCGGGCGAAGGTTGAGCGAAGCGGCGTTTAGAAGGAAAGAGAACTTCGCACCCGAAGCATTTTCAACACTACTTCGGGTGGAGTTTTTTGTGAAGTAGAATCACCGAAGTAGAATACAAAAGCGGCGTTCGAAAGAACAACTTTGCCGAAAATCCAAGGCAGGAAATCTACTTTGGGCCCGAAGCATTTTCAAAAGCTACTTCGGGTAAGATTTCTATGAAGCGGTGTGCCGAAGTAAAACGGAAAGCAAAGGCAAGAAAACTACTTCGCACCCGAAGCATTCCTAGCATTGCTTCGGGAAGGGTTTTTTGCAAAGCAGAACTCAAGGAGCATTGAAAGTACTTCACCAGAAAGTTGTCGAAGTACTCACTTTGGGCCCCTCCATCAGCGAACCACTTTTACTTCACCATAAGCTCATTACAAAGCATTTGCTTCGGGTAATTTTTTGCGAAATACTTCTACCCGAAGTAAAAGGATACAACATTTTTTGAAGAAAATTGCTTCGGTTGAAACCTTCCCGAACCACAATTTTGAAAGAAGATCGCAGTGAAGCATTTCTCTAAGGCATCAGCGAAGCAATTTTGTCAGCAAAGCAGCAAGGACGAAGAAGACCATTTTGTGAAGGAGATATGCTTCGGCACAAACCATCCTCGAAGCAGTTTTGCGAAGCTCAGTTTTGTGAAGTATAATCCAAGGAGGAGTTTTGCTTCGGCCTAGAACCATTGCGAAGTGAAGTGGTGAATGAAAACTTAGCGAAGCGCTTCATGGGCACGCATTCCAAGTCGGGTATTTTCTCGAGGTGATCAAGTGCCTCATAAATGCAATTTTTTGTGCTCAGCAAACCCGTTGCTCATTTTGGGCAATCAAAAACAAAGTATCAAGCCATGATGGAGAGCCCAACGAGCATGGTGGCCACTCGAGCACCACACCCGAAGACCAAGGACATCTAAATGGCTCATCAATGCACCTTTCCATGGTTGACCTAGTTGCAGTGACCAGTTTTGGTAACAAATTTGAAAACTCGATCACGAGAGCCTCGGGGAGCCGAATTCTCAGGGCTCGAGGGCGTACTCTTCTCTTCTATGTAATTATGACTTAGAGGCCCGGGTCCTCTATAAAAACCCAGACATTGTAAGGGAAAAGGGGGGGAACTATCTACTAGAAATTTGTTGTAACTTGATGTCTTGTGATTAATACTAAAGAGCTTTGGGCTCGATTTCTCTCTTTTATGTTGCCTTCTTTGCTTGATTCTTTTGTCTGTCTTCATTTGCATACTGAGAAAGTTGAACCCTACGTCCGGTGTGTGATCGGGGATTGTACCCTGAAACTCGTTCTGAAGGATACATAGGAGTGGAAAAGCGTCATATTGGTTTTTCTTTTATGCTGCCTTTTGTGCTTGATTCTTTTGTCTGTCTTTGTTTGCATACTGAGAAAGCTGAATCCTGCGTCCGATGTGCGATCGGGGACTATACCCTGAAACTCACCTGGAGGATACATAGGAAGGTTGATATTATGTTTCTTTCATTTATTCTTGGTGTTCTTTGCTTCCATTCGAGTTTTCTATTAGTGATCATGCTTCCTGTTCTTCCCCACCTTAAATCATCAATCTCTCTTCCCTTAACCCTTTTTGTTTATTTCTCTAACCTTAACTCCTTTTATCTCTTTCCTGCACTCTTATCTTCAAACACCCAAGTAGATTAGTATAGGAGCCGGCCTTCTCCGAAGATTGGCACGAAGGGCATCTCTTCCCTTTGGCCTTTCAATGTTGGTCCAGGTCTAGGGCGCATACATTTACCCTAACTCAAAATCCTTTCCTAGGCAGATTTGATGACCAACAATTTTTGGCACGCCCGGTGGGACGGACTGTGTATGTCTTAGTAAGATCCATAACCAGTCAAGGCCCCATATTTTAAATCTCAAACCCATCTTCATCGGGGCCAATAGTTCAAACTAGTTCTTAGTGTGACCCGATCAGTCTCACCTGATTAGTGGTAGTGAGGACCGATGCCCTCATTACTGAAAGACTCTTAGCATCTGGCGACTCTGTTTACCCAAGAATATTTAAGTCGTAAAGACCAATACCAAAAGTTTGTGCCTTCATGCAAATGAGATGGAGAGTTAAGAATAGAGGAGAGGAAACCGAGTTCTTTGAGCTAGATATTGATGCCTTCAGGGAACAATCAAGGTTGATCACCCTCGAGTCATCATTACAAGGAACATCCTCTGTTGGTA
Source organism: Wollemia nobilis (assembly GCA_028583015.1). Taxonomy (NCBI): domain Eukaryota; kingdom Viridiplantae; phylum Streptophyta; class Pinopsida; order Araucariales; family Araucariaceae; genus Wollemia; species Wollemia nobilis. The sequence continues at coordinate 13,594 of JAQPPZ010011133.1, read as the reverse complement.
GACAAGGCTCAACTTCTGATAGTACAACATCTAGTTTTCCTTCCAATCCTCCCAACTCTCCAAAGTGTCCTAGTCCATCCATTCTTATTAGTTGTCCTATTAGCAGTCAAGGGGGAGCTTTAGGAATTCCTATTTCCCAAAATCTAGGAGCAAATATGGCACAACAACAACAACAACAACAACAATAGCAAATGCAGCAGCCATAGCTGCCCAAGTTGTGCCCAGCATGGGATTCCTTGTCACCACTGAATCTAGCAGGGCAAGGACAAGTGCTGCCTGTTGCCATAAAGAAGATCCCAACGTTCGATGGAATCGGGAAAACCGCTCTGGAGCATATCCAGGACATAATATCTTTGGCGGCGATCCATGACATTACAGAAGAACAAATTATGGTAAAGCTTCTGGTTCTTTCCCTTAGAGGAAAACTCCTCTATTGGTACAGATCTCTACCACCCGGTAGCATTATGGGATGGGACCGATTAGCTGGGCAAATGATGGGAAACTTCAACGAGTCTTCCGATCCTACTTCTCTTCTGCATTAGTTCACTTCAATCAAGAGACATCCACAAGAAGAAATCATAGATTTCAATGTTAGGTTCGCTCAAACCTAGTAGAGAGTGCCAGTTGGCCTTCGACCAACCGACAAAGCTAAAACACTCTATTTCCTTTGGGATTTCAATCCCGATATCAGTCTCATGGTAAGATATTCTAATGTTAATACTTTTCTCAAGTTGTATGAGTTAGCCAAGAGAGCAAAAATGGATTTGATAGTTGTGGGCAAGCTTCCCCAAAGGATGCCAATGCCCATACTTCCCGAATTCTTACAATTCTAGTATGCAAGCACAGCTACTTCACAAATCTCCACAACCCCTACACTCCCAATTTCATCTTGGAATCCGAATCCTATCATGTCTCAAATCACCACCCCACAAATCCATTTCCCCACATTTTCAACTCCATAGCCCATGGTCACTTCAGCTTTTCCTATGCTTCCAGCACCACCTCAACACCCCGCTCTTCCTCCAATACCGACGATGGCTTCATTGCCGCTCGTTCCAAAATTCGATGATATACAAACCAAAATTCTGTAGGAGATGCAGTCTCTGAACTCTATAGTTCAGATGTTGTCAAATGACATGACCATTGTAAAGAAGAAGCAAGCGCAGTAGGAATTCCTATCGAGAAGACCTTATCCTACGCCTGCACTTACCAAGGACCAAGCAGTCCAGCAAGGGAAGGCTTCGGCGAGAAATGCTGCCATTGATGAAGCTCCGAGCACTTTCGATTATGTATATTGGTGCTCTACGTGCAATGATCCACATGAAGAGAATACTTGCACCCTGCACCAACACTATGTACAAACACTGGCAAATAGTAGTCACAATGGTCAAGTGAACGTCATTAGGCAGATGAGTTAGAACCTGGAAATTAGCGAGGAGGAGCCCATTGCAGTACTTACCCGAGGAGGAAGGAAGGCGATAGAAATAGATGCTACTCAGCTGGCTCCTGCAAAAGAGTAGGCTCGACCCGAGAAAGGACAATCATCTACTTCAGCCCCGAGTGAAGCTCCTCTGCCTACACTAATCAAAGAAAAGGCCCAAAAGGCCTTTGTCGAACCGCCTCAGGTAGAAACTAAGGAGCAGGCTAAGGAAAAGCTCAAGTTTCCTTCCCTCACCAAGCGATAAAGAGTTGAAGCTATAGAGCAATATCGTACCCGATACAAACCCAAAAAGGAACCCGAAGTGCCCAAATCTCTGGCATACAACATCGTAGAGGAATTGAAGAAGATCCCAACCAAGATCAGCTTGTACGATGCATTGCAACTACCTGGACAAGTGGACTTGCTGCAAGAATCATTGAAGACAATTAAAGCAAAAAAGGCAACACCGCTTGCTCTTGTGCAGACCCTATCCACATCTATCATGGGAAAAAACAACCACCCCTATTCTACCTAAACCCTACAAATGGAAGGGTATATTGTACATAACTCGCATGATCAACTCGGGGTCGCTACAATGGTCATGCCAAGGAGCGGTCTACGAAGAAATAGGAATGGAGTATATGCGAAGCAACCAGGGTGTACTCCAATTGGATGGTACTCCAGTGAAGACCATGGGAGTGATCAAGGACATTCCTATCCGGCTACATAAGATGCCTCAGATTACAGTCATACAAGAGGTAGTTGTAGTCGACTTGGAGCCATATTTTAGTATGTGCTTGTCAAGGGAATTCATGGCTAAACTGGGTGGGTATCTATCTATGGATTACTCTCACCTAGAGGTTCCATTCAAAGGAAAGAAGGTGAAGATTTACAATGAAAAGCCTTCTTCCTTTCTTGTGCGTAAGATGTCCGAAGAAGAAAGTAGCGAACCAAGTGAATGCACTAGTAGAGGAAATAGAGCAGATAGACCTGATCGAGGAGTCTCTTGTGCAATTAAGTTATGAAGATGAGTTCTCATTGGCAGACTTCAATGCCATGGTGGAGACCGAGATAGGGTGTTATGCGATCGCCAAGCCTAAAAATCACTCCCAACCAGGGAATAGAACAAGTGCCTAGGAAGAACTATGGAAGTTGTTCTTCGACGGTGCCCGATGTAAAAATGGCGCTGGGGTAGGGATTCTTCTAGTTTCACCTTTCGGAGAGCAAAAAGAGTATTGCTACCGGTTGACATGGAGCTGCACTAACAATGCAACGGAATACGAAGCATTATGCCTAGGACTTAAGAAAGCTGATAAGTTAGGCATAAAGCATCTCCAAATATTTGGAGATTCTAAACTAGTATGCAACCAGGTCACAAACAGGTGTACCTCGAAGAAACATTATCTAAAGTCATACCACAATAGGGTATGGGACCCACTTGACCAGTTCGAGTCTCTTAATCTACAGTCAATCCCACGAGAAAAGAATCGACATGCCGATGTCCTGGCATCCATCGCAGCCAAGTACTCTCTAGCAGAAGACATGGTGCACAAGCCCAGAGCTGTGAGGATGATCTATAGGCCCTCTATCCTAGACAAAGATCTGCATTGGCAAGTATTCAACAACGATGAGCAGATTGTAAATTTCATGATTCAAGAAGCCGCTACAGTCGAAGACAGAAGCTCTGATGAAGAAGAGTGTGAAGGGCTGGTTCAATTGAAGAACAACTACATTCCCAAGGGACTGGTCACTCTTGAGAGCCTCTTCGATCAAAATGATCGAGCACTCTCTCACATGATCAAAGTCAATGAAAAGTAGTATAAGGATTTAGAGCTTGGACCTGGGAAAGCGATAAAGGTCGAGACCGACTGCACTTTAGAAGAGATAGAACAGATACAAAATCTGTGCAGAAGGTTTTTTGACATAATTGCTTGGTCTTATCAAGATCTCAGGGGATACAATCGACAGCTGGTTCAACACACAATCGAATTGCAGGAAGGGGTCAAACCCTTTCGACAAAAGTAGAGGCCGGTCAATCCTAAGATCGAGGTCCTAATGAAAGCCGAACTCCTGAAGATGCTCGAGGCAAAGATCATATATCCCATCAAGCACTCTTCATGGGTAGCAAACCTGGTCCCAGTCAGAAAGAAAAATGGAGATATCAGGTTATGCATAGACTTTCGCAATCTAAATCAGGCGTCCCTCAAGGACCATTACCCTCTCCCACAAATCGATCAAATTTTGCACTCGATGGCTGGAGCTCAACGCTTCTCTCTGCTCGATGGTTTTTTTGGATACAATCAAATTTGGGTCAGGGACGAAGACCAGCACAAGATGACATTCACCACCAAGTGGGGGACATTCGCTTACCAATGAATGCCATTTTGTCTTTCGAATGCTGGGGCTACTTTCCAGAGAGCAATGGACCTTGCTTTTGGTGAGCTTCTAAATAAGGTTATCATCATCTATCTTGATGACATGACCATTTTCTCCCGAAGAAGGGAGGATCATCCACTACATCTACAACAAATTTTTGAAAAGTGCTGAGAATTTGGCATCTCAATCAATCCAAAAAAGTCTATATTCGTAGTTAGCAAAGGAAAACTGCTGGGACACGCGATATCAAAAAAAGGGCTCGCTATAGATCCTGACAGAGCCGAGGCCCTAATGAAGCTCCCACTCCCAGAAGACAAGAAAGGACTCCAATCCTTCTTCGGCCAGATTAACTTCATGAGGAAGTTTGTTCCTGACTTCGCCCAAGTCATCAAGCCAATGTCCCAACTCCTAAAGAAGGGCACCGAATTCGGCTGGACAGAAGAGAGAAAAGAAGCATTCAAAGAAATTAAGGCTCGAATAGCTCAGGCGCCAGTCCTAATTAATCCTGATTACAGTCGAGATTTTATCATGTATGCTATAGGAGAGCCCAAGAGCTACGCTGTTGTCCTGACACAAAAGGGAGAAGATGGCGAGGAGCGTCCCATCGTGTTTCTTGAGTCAGGTGATCAATTCCCATGAAGAAAGATATAATTTCATAGAGCGTCAGGTGCATGCAGTAATGAAATCACTAAGGAAGTTCAAGCAGTTCATCTCTCAGAGCCGAGTCATAGTTTATGTCATTCACCCCGATGTGCGTAATTTCATTATCCAAGGAGAATTGGGAAGTAAAAGAGCTGGTTGGGTGAACAAAATACAGGAGTTTGACATTGAGATCAAGCCCACAAAATTGGTTTGTGGCCGTGCATTGTGTCAAGAATTGGCAAAGAGCACGGCGGTCGAAGTGACAGAATCTCGGAGGGATGACTTACCAGCCGAAGAATGCTTCGCTAACCACGAAGAAGACGAGAAGGATTGGGTCGGTGAGATAATCTGCTATTTCAACACCGGAAAGTGTCCTTCACATCTAAATGCATCACAACGAAGACATTTTAGGATGCGGTCCTCTAGATACACTCTGCGCCCGAAGGCCTATTTTTTAGGAACATTGATGGTGTCCTTCTTAAGTGCATCAAAGATGATGATAAAAGGAGAGTCCTGGGAGAATTCCATTCAGGACTATCGGGAGGTCACTTTGCAGGAAGAACAACAACATTAAAGATCATTAGGGCGGGTTATTATTGGCCCACACTCTTTGTCGATGCCTTCGCAGTTTGCCATAAATGCGAGCAGTGTCAGAGGTTCATCGGTCAAAACAAAAATGCTGCAATGCCCCTTCGTCCGATACAAGTAGAGACACCTTTTCAACAATGGGGGTTGGATTTTATAGGAGTCGTATCACCAAATTCCTCCGTGGGACATAGGTTCATCCTGATAGCAACAGACTACTTCACCAGGTGGGCCGAAGCGATTCCTACCAAACATGTAGATCAAGAGACTGTAGTCACCTTCTTGGAGGGATTGATCACCAGGTTTGGCATCCCCGAAGCAATCATCACAGACAATGGCCCTAGCTTCACAGGTGCTAAAATCAATGATTTCCTCTATAGATATGGGATATATCATAAAGTATCCTCCAATTATTATCCACAGGGCAACGGCTTGGCAGAATCCACCAACAAGACTCTGTTGAGAATGCTAAGGAAGCTCATAGAGATGAACAAAAGGACTTGGCATCTCCTTCTAGATCGGGCCTTGTGGGCCGATCGGATTTCTGTCAAAAGGTCAATCAAAACTTCGCCTTATGCTCTGGTCTATGGCAAGGAGGCCATCTTACCCATCCATGTTGAGATCCCTACATTGCGGCTATTAGAAGCAGAAGATGGAGTTAGTCCGATGGAGAACAGGTTAGCTCAGTTGCTGCGACTGGAGGAGGATCACGAAGAAGCATACCAGGACTTCGCTAAGCATACTCAGGTCATCCGAGACTGGTTCAAGAAAAAGTCATCCGATCGCACATTCAATGCGGGAGACCTGGTATTGAAGTGGGACTCTTGGAAGGCCAATCCTGGGAATCATGACAAGATGGACGCCTTTTGGGATGGGCCATTTGAAATTATGAAGGTAAACTCGGCCAATTCATTCATCCTCAAAGATGCAGATGGACAAGTTCTGCCGATCTCTGTCAATGGTCTTCACCTAAAGACTTTTCATCGCTAAAGACGATTTTTCTCTCTTTAAAAAAATATATATATATATATATATATATATGTGTGTGTGTATATATACTTCTGTATATAATTTGCATTTGTATATACATTCTCTTCCAAGATCACAAAGCCAAGTACCACTTCCAAATCTTCTTCGGGGACTTCTGATGTGAAGTAGCAAGTACAAAAGGTTCGCTGCGAAGAAGGTAACCAAAGGCAAAAATTCTACGAAGCAGTTTTCAAAAGGAGAACTTCGCACCCGAAGTATTTTTGGCAGCTACTTCAGGCAGCATTCTTGCGAAGTGGATTATAAGAGGCTCCTTGCGAAGCATGTTACTCGAAAGGAAGCCGAACCAAAATTCGAACAAAGGCATAAAAAGAGCTTCGCACCCAAAGTATTTTAAGTAGCTACTTCGGGAAAATTTTGTGAAGCAGTTTTCAAAAGGGAAAACTTCGGCGACCCTCGAAGGCAAAGAGGCAACTTCACCGAAGAAGAAAAGTCTAGGCCACGATTCAAGTTTGACCAAGGTGGAAGGACTTCGGGCCCGAACCATTTTCGGTAAACACTTCGGCTAGGAAACCAGCGAAGCAAAATCCAAGAGAACATTGAAGATTACTTCGCCAGAAAGTTGCCGAAACATCTACTTCGGGCCTCCTCATACCCGAACCATTTCTACTTCAGCGGAAACCATAGCGAAGCATTCACTTCGGCTAGTTTTCGCCCGAAGCATTTTTGACCGAAGTTCTGGCAACTGAGAGGAGCGAAGCATTTTGAAGAAAGGAATGTGTTTCGGTCGAAATTCCCCCAAACCACATTTTGAGCAAGGTTCGCCGCGAAGCATTTTTAGCATCAAGTTTCTCTTCGTCGAGCCAAACATGCGCGAGGTGGAGAATTCGAAATGTGCCTCGAAAAACATGCCAACAATGGCCTTGAGAGGAGTACAAAGCGGACGAAATTAAGGCAAAAGGGTGGTGGAACACTGCCCGAGATGATCGAGTCAGAAAAAGAGAAGAAAAGCTCGCACCAAGGTACGAGGTGGCAGCGGGTGACGTCTCGAGTACAAAGTGTAATCATCGAAGCATGCAGCCCTGTGTACCACGTCGCTGTAGGATCGGTTTAAGAATACGGTAATCTCTTCCGTCCGAGGTACAAATTTAATTTTAGTAGGTGCCATAAATTCAGGTGGTTGCCTTTTTAGGCTATAAAAGCGAGTTCTTGGCAAGAGGGAAGTTATTTGTCCATCAGTTAGAGCTACACTAAGAGCTTTCAGATACTCTGCAACCTTCCCATCCTTGCATCTGGTCATTCACATTAAAGCCCCCTGTATCAAGAACTCTACTGCTGTCCATAACAACATGGGAAAGAAGAACTCTAAGGAAAAGAGAAAAGAGCCCAAAGTTGCAGGCCCTGAAAAGACAAAGAAGGGGAAGGAAGAGAAAAAGTGCACTCCAAAGAAGTTAAATCTTCCCCTTCGACCTAAAAAGTAGCCAATGGAAGAGGGAGATGACTCTGAGGAAGAACAACTTGTGGAGCCACCAATTGATGGGTGGGAGAAAATCCGAGACACACAGCTCTCGAAGGGTGTATCCGATCTTCGACGCACCATAGAGTTCATGACAAGCAGGCTCACGCCAGAAAATAAGAGAGTCTGCTTATTACTCCCAAATTTACTAGTTTTTAACCCCGCCTGCTCACCATTGTCTCGAGCTGGTCTATGCCATTGCACAGAATTACCAACCTGTGACTAGGCAGGTGCTAGATGCTTCGGGACACAAATTGTTTTCCATATTGAAGGAAGATGTGCAAGCAGCCTTCGCACCGCAGCAGGGCCCGCCCAAGGGCTATTCTGTTTGCAATGTCCTCCTAAATGAACAGATGGAGAGATTCACCTCCAACAGCTATATATTGAAGTTCCTACGAGAGAATCTCAAGAGCGGGCTACCTTCAAACAAGTTGCCCCAGATGCCCTTACCCTTGGAGGCCTTCAAAAATATCGATATTTTTTCCATCATTGCATGGGTAGCGGGCTTGTCAACGGATGCTTCAGTACAGCCCTGGCAGGTGTCTCTGGCCGAATGCATTTCAAGAGGGGAATTCTATGCCCCTGATGCCTCAAGGCCAAGCACCAACCCAGTCTTCTTTGACTGGGCGGAATGGGTGGCCCGAACCCTGCATACAAGGCTCTCCAGCATGAAGAATTCTGCAACGGGCCACATTTTGCACCCTCGCTTCTTTTCTTGTCTGGTTGTACTTCTACCAAGTGCATAAGCGATTTCCTCATATCGCCATCTCTCCAAGCGGAAAGGATGGAAATCCTCTGCCAGTGTATCAATGGACTTCCCTCCTATTGAAGGAGGAGTCCTATTATTCTTTTAATCAACAATTTTTGGGACCCGCCATGCATTTGTTGAAAGGTTCTTCTCCTCGGGTACCCCTCAGTCTGAGAGACAGGGTGGTGCTGGGAAAAAGGGGGGATGTCTTCCAATTGACACAAGGACTGGTGATTCGCATGTTCGACTTCATAGGGAAGCCCTTCCTGTTGCCAGTCTACCCCTCAGAATATCAGTTCACATTGGAAGTCGCTCGACAGAGCGACTCTACAAATACAGTATACGACCACGGCCAAAAGTGGGTGCATACCTACGATTTCCCCTTTAGAATGGGTGTAATCGAAGTCTTTGCCCTAAAATAGGGCACGTTCCTAGAAGAAAGGCTTGCTTACTTCGGCCTACTCCAGATTCCTCAGTAGTGGCTCTACGATCCTTTGGGCATGATGAAGGATCATTTAAAATTCAAAAACTTCCACATCTGCCCTCACCCCGAAGTGGTGGAACAAAGGAACAACCCCAATGGAAAAGATCTGGAGTGGCATTTAGAAAGGATGAGGACATTGCCTCCATGGCATGAGTTCTATCCTATAGAGGTCAAGTACGACCTTGATCAACATCCCCTCCCGACTCCAGGCTCCACCTTTTGGAAAAAAGCAAGGGACGATTTGAAGGAGGAAGTAAAAGACTGGAGCGAGGAAAAGCTTCGGGAATGGTGGATAATGAGAGTCCACCGTCAAAAAGTGAATTCTTATGGACTCTTAGCCTCGGATAAAGACTTCACGATTCTCTATGACACCAATGTCAAAACCTGGAAGTCTATATCCTTTGCGGATTTTGTTCCACCGGCCACCCCAAGGTCAGGTGAAAGCCCAGGAGGTGCTAAAGATGCTTCAGATAAAGAAAAGGAAGTAGGGACCGAAGCTATGCCTGCAGCACTACCACAGGGGCCATCGAAATTTCATGATACAAGTGCCGAAGAGGCAGAGCAACCATTGGAGAGAAAGAAAAGGAAAATGCAAGAGCAAATTCAAGTGCCTCCGAGCCACCCGAAGCGCCCTCGCACAAAACCCACAAGTACTTCTGCTGGATCCCCTGCATCAGGCCCGGTTGAAGCAAACATTGAAGATGCAGGGGCACCAAGTGCTGAGATGGTCCCCAAGATAGATATCATTGATGTGGAGGAACTCCTCCAACAAGGGAAAGACCCCAAAGAAGAAGTTGTGGAGGTCGGGAGTGATGAAGCCCAAGAGGGACAAGAGCCAACCACACAAGAAGTTACCATAGTCACTTTTCCAGGAGGGCATGTAGGTACACACTCTCTTCCCTTCGCTTCGGTCTCTGACACATCCATGATAGTCTCGAGTGGAAGCCCTCATCAGTCTCTCCTTTCCCCACAGAGTCAATCCCCCACTCAAAAACTGCCCATCGCCAGCCCAATCCTGCATAGCCCCACTCCTCCCGAGTCATCTGACTAGGATAAGCCCACTGAAACCACTTCACCTACACCAAGCCCCGTAGCCCACTCTCCCATAGCTCAAAGCATAGTCCCGCTCACCAAAGCCCTTGCTACACCCGTCCTCGAGTCGTCGGGCGAACCTGCCCCTGTTAGTTCTTTATATTTGTTTACACCTTTGGTCGGAGATTCGGCTTTCTCTGAAATAGACCTATCTTCAATAAAGGAGTTCCCTATGGCTGAAAAGCTACTCCTAGCTCGATAGAATACAGAGAAGATGTTAAAGGAGGCGAGAAAGAAAAGAGGGAAATCTCTGGCTCAAGTTGAAAAATGTGCAATTTTTGACCTGAAGGGCGAAAAGTTGCATAAGGTGAGAAAGGTCCCTAAGGTCCAGAAGCCTCTGGATGAAATGACTCCAGCTGATTACGACTACCAGGAGAAAACCAAGGACCTGGAGCATTTAAATATAGATGACGAATCCGAATCCATGCATGTCAGGGTCAAAACTTTCAGAGCACATGCAAACATTGCCAACCAGCGCAGGTTTGAAGCAGAAAATGCCAACATCAAGTTGGAAGAAGAGTTGGCTAGGATTCGCTCTGAGCTGGAGGATTCGTAGAAGCAGGGCAAATTGCTCAAAAAGGAAACACATGCCCTCAAACAACAAATTCTACAATTGCAGACTTCGGCCGAGCAACAAGCACAAAAACAGGCCGAAAATGAGCTAAAAGCCAAAGAGCTCGAGAGCAAGATCTTGCAGTCCCAGCAGCAATTGTACCAAAAGGCAAACCTGGAGTTGTTCGACAAAGGTAGGATCAAGGAGATCCGCTCTCACCTACTCAAAGGTTTTAGATCTCGGGCCTCCAGTGCCCTGTCAATTTTAATTTATGTCATCGAAGCTCAACATGCCATCGCTAAGAAGGGACCAATGGTGGACGAGGTGATTCAAAAAATTAAGAAGCGACTCAAGCTTGCCTTTGAGGTTCAAAGCATCAGATATCAAGACCTACAGGTCATTTCTATGAGTCAAACGGCTAGGGATTGGTCTACTGCCCAAGCCACTATTCGTGCTTTCTTCTCCAAGGTGAAGAAAGCGCAAAAGGCGAAAGACCTCCTTGATATATTTGAGCAGGAGCAGCGCACATCAATGAGTTACTTTGAAGACCTTTCTTCTTTGGGTTTCCCGAGTTTCACAGATGATGATGGGAACCTTCTCACCAGGGAAGAACTAAAGCCGGCGTGGCTCCATTTTGAAAGTGACGTCTCTAAAATTGATGAGTGGGAAGAGCCGATCACGGAGGGACAGGTCACGGACTTCATCCTGAGACACTACAAAATCACGACTTGCCTGAATGACCTAGGTGCAAGAATCAAACATGCCGACATAGGGTAGATTGACCGATTCCATGTTCTGGTCAAGGCACTCGAGGACCAAGAACCATTTCAAAAAGGGGTCTAGGCTCATGTTCGCTGAACTATAAAGAAAATCCGTGACCGCCTTATCCCATCACCACAGCAGGAGGCCACGCCAATAGACGAAGGAGCAGAGGAGGAAGAAGAAGTAGAAGAAGAGGGAGAACAAGAACCAGCTGCAGAGGCACTCCCAGAGGAAGAAGGAGGAGAAGGATCGGGAAAAGACTCTAGCCCAATGGATCAAAGTTAAAGGGTCCTCCCATCGAGACGAGCTCGTTGCCCCGTGAGCCACCAAGAATGTTGACAATTTTGTCACATTTCTCAAGGGGTAGAAAAGAAATCAAATTTTGTATAGTGTTGTGTAAAATTTTGCTTTGTTTTGAACAGTTGCAACAATTTTGGCTTCCAATGCCACCCCTTTGTATATAAAATAGGAAATTGAAAGAGAGCTTCGCACCCGAAGCATTTCCAACACTACTTTGGGTAAAATTTTTGCGAAGTAGTTTTCGTCGAAGAAAAATACAAGGAAAAGAGAATGAAACTACTTCGCGCCCGAAGCGTTTCCAGCAGCTACTTCGGGAAAAAATTGAGCGAAGCGGCGTTTAGAAGAAAAGAGAGCTTCGCACCCGAAGCATTTTCAACACTACTTCGGGTGGAGTTTTTTGTGAAGTAGAATCACCGAAGTAGAATACAAAAGCGGCGTTTGAAAGAACAACTTTGCCGAAAAGCCAAGGCAGGAAATCTAAGGCTCGAAGCATTTTCAAAAGCTACTTCGGGTAAGTTTTTTGCGAAGCGGTGTGCCAAAGTAAAATAGAAAGCAAAGGCAAGAAAACTACTTCGCACCCGAAGCATTCCCAGCATTGCTTTGGGAAGGGTTTTTTGCGAAGCAAAACTCAAGGAGCATTGAAAGTACTTCACCAGAAAGTTTCCGAAGTACTCACTTTGGGCCCCTCCATCAGTGAACCACTTTTACTTCGCCAGAAGCTCATTGCGAAGCATTTTCTTTGGCTAATTTTATGCGAAGTACTTCTACCCGAAGTAAAAGGATACAACATTTTTTGAAGACAATTGCTTCGGTCGAAACCTTCCCGAACCACAATTTTGAAAGAAGATCGCAGCGAAGCATTTCTCCAAGGCATCAGCAAAGCAATTTTGTCAGCGAAGTAGCAAGGATGAAGAAGACCATTTTGCGAAGGAGATATGCTTCGGCACAAACCATCCCCAAAGCAGTTTTGTGAAGCTCAGTTTTGTGAAGTATAATCCAAGGAGGAGTTTTTCTTCAGCCCAAAACCATTGCGAAGCGAAGTGGTGAATGAAAACTTAGCAAAGCGCTTCATGGGCACGCGTTCCAAGCAGGGTATTTTCCCAACGTGATCAAGTGCCTCATAAATGCAATTTTTTGTGCCCAGCAAGCCCGTTGCTCATTTTTGGCAATCAAAAATGAAGTATCAAGCCATGATGGAGAGCCCGACGAGCATGGTGGCCACTCCAGCATCGCCCTCAGAGACCAAGGACGTCTAAACGGCTCATCAATGCACCTTTCCATGGTTGACCCAGTTGCAGTTGCCAATTTTGGTAACATATTTGAAAGCTCGGTCACGAGAGCCTCGGGGAGCCGATTCTCAGGGCTCGAGGGCGTACTCTTCTTTTCTATGTAATTATGATTCAGAGGCCCGGGTCCTCTATAAAAACCCAGGCATTGTAAGGGAAAAAGGGGGGAACTATCTGCTAGAAAGATACTGTAACTTGATGTCCTGTGATTAATACTAAAGAGCTTTGGGCTCGATTTCTCTCTTTTATGCTGCCTTCTTTGCTTGATTCTTTTGTCTGTCTTCGTTTGCATATTGAGAAAGCTGAACCCTACGTCCGGTGTGCGATCGGTATTGTACCCTGAAACTCATTCTAAAAGATACATAGGAGTGAAAAGTGTCATATTGGTTTTTCTTTTATGCTCCTTCTGTGCTTGATTCTTTTGTCTTCTTTGTTTGCCACGAGAAAGCTAAATCCTGCGTCCGATGTGCGATCGGGGACTGTACCCTGAAACTCACCTGGAGGATACATAGGAAGGTTGATATTACATTTCTTTCATTTATTCTTGGTGTTCTTTGCTTCCATTCAAGTTGTCTATTAGTGATCATGCTTCCTGTTCTTCCCCACCTTAAATCATCGATCTCTCTTCCCTTAACCCTTTTTGTTTATTTCTCTAACCTTAACTCCTTTTATCTCTTTCCTGCACTCTTATCTTCAAACACCCAAGTAGATTAGTATAGGAGCCGGCCTTCTCCGGAGATTGGCACGAGGGGCATCTCTTCCCTTCGGCCTTTCAATGTTGGTCTAGGTCTAGGGCGCATACACTTACCCAAAATCCTTTCCTAGGCAGATTTGATGACCAAC